>CAAE01014587.1:756539-769389 GCA_000180735.1 Tetraodon nigroviridis | reverse complement strand
GAGTTAAGGGCTTGACTCACTTAGCATGATTTCAAATTTATCTTGCAACAATCCTGAAAAGAATCTATTATTATTAAGTTGTTTCGCTGTTTAGCCAAGACGGGGGCGGTGTTCACTAACATATTATTCCAACTCTAGATCTCTGACCTGGAGGAGGAGAACAAAGAACTAGAGAAGCTGCTGGCTGAACAAAAAGCTAAAAATGTTGCCATTGAAAAAAGAGAGATTCAGAGAAAACAACAGGGGAAAAAGAAGCACAGTCATGAGATTTGGGCTCTGAAGAGAACCAAACAGCTGTACCTGGTACCGTTGCCTCTTATACCAATGAAATAAATGTGATTCTGGTTCCATTAACCTCTGTTATACCTCTTTTCTCGTTTAGGACCAACTGCAAAAAAATCACAACACCGAGAAAAAAACTTCCTCAAACAAGGAGACAGTCTCAGCTTGAATCTCAATAAAAGGACGGGTCACACTAAAACAAAGTTCTTCTCGTGGCTGTGTAAATGGAGGGGACCTGAGGTTCTGCAGTTTTGTTTTGGTGTTTTTACTAAAGTGCAGATTTTTAACAAAAACAGTAAAATCGGAAACTATCTGTAATAACTCTGCACCACTATGGTTTCTTTATTCACGTATGTGTAGATGGAAAATATTTGATATTGGATGAACAATACCGCAGAGGAAAAGAAGGGATAAACGGCAGAGGAGACAAATAGCTTAATCTACATGCCGTACAGACCAAAGAGGAGAGAAGATTTACTGCAACAAATGCAGCTGATAAGCAAATTGGGAACCAAAGGCTGAAGAGCCGCTCGGGCTGTTTTGACTGCCTGTCGGAGACGACTGGGCCGTTTCCATGGAGTCGCCACTCTCGAAACCATACGGGTTTGGGTCTAGGAGGCAACTCCTCGACAGGAAATCAGTGATCTGCTTCCAAACTGCTCTCCAGGGTTTTAGACAGAAATGGGAGAAGGCAGAGCGGGCGATCGTTTTCCACCTGAGCCAGAGTGAGAAGGTTTTCTTGAGCAGTGGCGTCACCGGGCCTGTTTAAACACGGGTGGAAAGGAGCACGCAACGGAGAGGGAAGAGTTGATCGATTGAGTGATTACCAGGAGATGGTGGGAGCTATTGTCTGTAGGAGGCTGGTCAGGATGGGGTCCAGCAGGTCTGTACTAAGATGGCTGCACTAAGGCCTTTGGTACCGGCTCTGAAGGCAGAACGTGCAGCAGGACGGCTGCACGTTGGGCTTCTGGTGGAACTGGAAGCTGATGACGGCATCTATCAGTGTGAAGAACAAGGCAGAGGGGCCAGCCGGGAGGATACCAGTAGGAGACGAATGTGGGTTGATGGGGGTTTAAAAGGCGCAGAGGAGTTCGTAGTATCTCTGGTACTGGGAAAGCACTGGGTTTGAAAAAAAATTATGGATCAGAATAAAAAAATAGAAGGGGCATCTGTGGGATTGCACTATTTATTACCCGTTGCAAAATACGATCAGGCAACTTAAAAGATCAAAGGATCAAACAAGCTTTAATTCAACACAACATACTAAATTACAATAATGTTACGCTGTATTACAACTGTCCTCTGTACAACTGGTATTGATTAATTTCAGCCACAGTCAGCAAGTGAAAAAAGTACAAAACACAACAAGGTAAGACACTTAGGACAGCAAAAGCGACGTGATTCTGTGCGCCTCTGCATAAAATGCAAAGAGATTCGAACGTGTTACTCAATAATGGTATTACCTGCTGTGTGTAGGAAGATGTACGGATGTTGTAACATCTAAAAGAGTGTTCTAGCCTTTGCTAAAATGCAGGGAGGAATTGCAAACTGGAATAGTTATTTCATTTTGAATGCAACTTTATTAAAAAACTGTTACTTTTATTGACTCTTGTTGAGTATAAGTGCAAACAACACAATATGTAACATGCAAAACACATCACTGCAGGTTGCTGTTTCCCCTTCACCACCATCCTCAAAAGAGATGTCCAGCCACAAAAAGGGCAGTAACCAGCAGATCCTGAACATCATCTTTCCACCCAAGTAGGGCTCACCAGAGTATTCAGGGGATACAATTCCCATGTTGCCGAACATTCACGACTAATTCTGTTCCAGGCAATGGACAGATGGAAAAGGCACGTGGGTACAACGGGCGTCCAGCGCACCTTCTACCAGAGCAGATGTTATTCAGCTACAGCAGTCGCTCAACACAGAGTTACAGCTCAGACATGCCAGACATACAGGAATCTGCCCCATTCGCAGCGAGCTTTATTCCCAGTGCTTCGGTGAGGAGGCGGCAGAGGACCGGCACCTTGGCGGTTAGCGTATCAGCACATGACCGCACCACTGCTGACCCGCTTTCTTCATTTCTAACTGCTAACTTAGATGAGCTGATCAGACAGATGGCCGTCAACTGTGGGGAGAGGGGCCTGCTGCTCTCCCGCGTCCGAGACGAGAGTCAAACCACCCTCGCTGCCTACAAGACTCTTTATGAAAGCAGCATCGCCTTTGGCATCAGGAAGGCGCTACTGGCAGAGAAGGCCAGGACAGACATGAAGAAAAGAGTTAAGGGCTTGAGTTATTTACCAAAATCATTAAAAATAAGTCCACCCTTTTGAATGAATGAAGCCTTTAACAGTTGTTAAAAAAAGTGCTGGTTTAGGGTTAGTAGCGGGCAACAGCTGAGCCATTAACTCAATTCTAGATTCAATTCAATTCTAGAAGGTTTTTCCAGTAAAAAGCTTATTTTATCCATCTTATACCAACCCTAGATTTCTGAGCTGGAGGAAGAAAATGAAGAACTACAAATTCAACTGACAGAACAAAAAGAAAAAAATGTTGACATTGAAATGAAAGAGATTGAGCGAAAACAAGTGGTGGAGAAGAGGCACACTGAAGAGATTCAGGCCATGAAGGCGGCCAAACAGAAGCTTGTGGTACTGTTTCCTGTCACGGCAATGAAGTAACTGCACCCTGAGCGCCATCCACACATCTAATGACCTGTTTTTCATTCAGGAACAACTGGTAGAAATGGTTACACCAGCTCACCTCAAGGCGAAAAAGAAGAAGAAATAACCTTGTCAACGGTAAGGTTCTCAATGCGAGTACGGCTTAAATGGAGAATCTACTCATCACCGTGTGAATGGAGTTGAATTACGCTTCTGCACTTTTTATCCTAAACAGCAGGTTAACAACCAAATAAAATTAGACAAAAAATCCGCGTCTAACCCCTTAATAATAACAATAATAGTAGTAGTAATAATAATAATAATAATAATAATAATGATAATAATAATAATAATAATAATAATAATAATAATAATAATTATAATAATAATGATAATAATAATAATAATAATAATAATAATAATAATAATAATAATAATAATAATGATGATGATAATAATCATCAAAATGATCATAATAATAAGGCTGTAAGAAGTGGTCTGTCAGCCTCAACCAGACGGGCAACCTGAAAGACAGAATTACACAGAATGGAGATTTCGAAACAGGTTTCTCAATATTAAATGTAGATTAAACTGCAATTTACAGGAAATGAATAGAAGTCAGCACACAAGACATGGCAGTGTAAACATGGACTACACACGGATGAAATAAGCTTTTAGGCTTTAATGTAAAAAAGTTGCTTAGGTATGCAGTATAGAAATACAATAACTGGAAAGGTCCAAGTTAACATGGATCCTGTATAAAACGTTTTACAGAAAACAGGAGTCAGATAAATCGCTGTAGCTTTTATTGTAGTTTAAAGTTGCTATAACATCGATCACTAGTTTTCACACATATTCAGACTTGACATTATATTTTCTACAGTTATGAGTCCTTCAAGCATGATTTTAAGTTAACCTCCGACCATTATTTTGGGGGCCGGCCCCTTCGTCAACATCTAAAACCCAATGTGGCCCTTCAGGCATATTCACACATCCACCCCTGGGTTAGTAATAATCAGTACATTCAGTGACCTCAGAAGTAGAAGTAAAAAAAGCAAACTGTGTCAATGCATAATGTGCC
The DNA here is from genome assembly GCA_000180735.1 of Tetraodon nigroviridis. NCBI lineage: Eukaryota > Metazoa > Chordata > Actinopteri > Tetraodontiformes > Tetraodontidae > Tetraodon > Tetraodon nigroviridis. The sequence goes on along the minus strand of CAAE01014587.1, from coordinate 765,360 downwards.
AACACTATACAAACACAGAGAAATCTGATGCTCACGTCATCTATAGGAACTCTTAACAAGGGTATACAAAACAGGTCAGAGTTGGTCCCAGTAAAGATTAATATTGGCTAATATATCCATCACACTTGACCTCAGGAAAGGCCTAAGAACATCCAGATTTGAAGAACCTAGTCCAAGACGTTCCTCCAAACTCCACAATCACACATTCTCGAATGGCTACAATTATGTTATAGGCAGCACAGGCTAAATAGAAGTATTGGTTGTTGGAATGGGTTCAGTTATCTGGGTCTCCTCTGCTCCATCCCGTTAGGGAGGAATCCAGCAATGATCGGAACCGGCCATATGAGGGCAGCAACGCTCCACACGATGATGACCAAAGTCATGAAACAAGCCACAAGTGTCGACTCGATGGGTTTCCTGTTCAGCCTCCAACTTTTGTCCCCCTTCAGCTCGTCCAGGCTGAAATCCACGCAGCAGAAAGCGATCTCGTCCCCGGTGTTCTGGCCCCTGGACCGGCCCTGGCTGAACCTGCGGTACCGGGACATCCCGCATCCCACGCACAGCCTCAGCTCCTGCTGCCCGCCGGTGACCCCAAGGTGCTCGATGACGACAGGCGACATGGCCCTGTTGAAGGACGCGGAGAAGAACGCGCGTCCGTGGTTGTTGGTGGTGTAGATGAGGACGTCGCACTGGAACCCGAAGCTGCTGTCCCAGCGCGCCACCAGGGAGGTGGGCAGCAGCCGCTGGAACGCTCACGTTGCACTGGGACACTGTCTGCAGGGGGGAGGCGTCGGGCGAGGCGTCGGTCTCCTCCACGGACCTCTTGGAGAAGCGCACGTCCACCCCCAGGTTGGCCAGGAACCTGCTGGAGGAGTTGATGGGCGGCAGCAGCAGGTCCTCGTCGCTCCAGCCTTGGCATCGCACCCAAAGTCCGGCCACCGCCATCAGAGCCACCAGGAGAGGCAGAGAGTCGTTCAGCATGGCACAGGGCGCGTCTCTCCCGCTCGCATGGTGCTGTGACGACCCACAGGCGACGTCTGGAAGCGCCACTCCTCAGTGAGAGTTCCCCGTCAGAAATCCGAGCGTCCAAAAGCGGTCACATGGGCGCACCCGCCTCCCCGCCGAATATGTTGCCCCTAGTGTATCTCCGTGCTGTGCGCCCCGTTAGATGAACAGGAGGATCACTGCGAGCGGAGCCGCGCAACGAGCTCCAGCGCTCCTTGGTGACTTCAGGTGCGCACGGAGGCGCAGAGGAGTGGCGAGCGCAGCCTCCGTGCGCAAGACTTTGACGCGCATCTGTCGTTCAACAGCTGATAAAGGCAAAACTTTCTTCAACCCAAGTGTGTGAAATTCCTTCTCCTGGGCTTGAGAGGTCAGAAGATGAGACACTAAAACACGGAATCCAATTTTCATTGCAGGAACCTCTGACGCTAAACGGCATCTGAAAAAAATACGCATCTAGAATCGTTTTTTTAAAACGTATATATATTTTACTTATATGTGTATAGTCTGGGCATTTACAAAACAGCCAAATAAACTGTTTTCCCCGTCTTCAACCAATTTGCCATCAATAGTTATTACCAGGACTAGAAGGGACGTTTGATGGTTGAACTGGTGACGCCATCTCAGTGATTGCTCCCAAAGATTAGAAAGCGCAGCAGAAGTGATTGAGTTTTTAGCCTTTATGCAATCACAAATCCGACTGAATGAATCAACTGGGGCTTGAGTGTCTCGCTCATCACAAACCCAGCAGAGTGGATGAGGTGAAAGCAAACACCTGATGTCTCAAAACATCTGCGAATGCCTTTGAACATCAGCTGGGAGCGGGAAGCCGAGGTTGTTTTCCAGACACACAATCTAAGATGTTTTTCTCCTCTATTCATCCTTTTTTCCCTCAGTTATCTTGCTCTGCGTGATCATTTGTCGTGGCTGCTTATAGTGATGTGCTGCAGGTAAAAATGCTGCCTGGTTCGTTCACTCTGCACGATGAGCTGTGTAGCTTCATACACTGTGTTCAAAACAGATAATTAATTCATGATCCGCTCAGGTCTCAGACATTTGTCTCATTAGAAAGTACTTTATTCATCCCAGACATGGAAAATTAACTTGCTCCTGTATTGTCATTCTACTTTTCTTCTCTTAGAAAAGCATAGATATGCCTTGTTTTTGTCCAGTATTAGCATTCTTTGTTAAACCGTTGCTGGTTTACAAATGCTTTCACGTTGGGTAAATTTAACCCACTGACAGACAAGGCCAGAGGTGCCTAATCCGTTCACTTGTTTGTTCATCTGTGCCCTGCTCCGAGAGCGGATGGTGGCGTTTGCCTGCCTCAGCCTGACAGAGATGTAAACACGCCGTTCATCTCCAGGGTGCCAGCAGGGGTTGGTGACACAGCAAACCTGATGAGCCTTAAGTCTGGGACACAGCTGCACAGTTCATCTCAATTCTGTGGGTATTACACGTTACAGAAAGTGGGCGAACACCTGGTCTACTTTTGCAGGGAGACAGTTTAGGAGTCCCCTGAGGTCGGGATCAATTCATCTGCTTCCAGCTGGACAGGCTCATCTCCCTCACTCTGCACGCTAAAGGTTTTTACCCTTGGAAAAAAAAAAAATCACAATGTTAAGTGATAGAAATACATATTTTGTGACTGCATGTTCTGATTATTTTGCACGATTACTTTGTTCTCCCTAATCCTCCACTGCAGCTGCAGCAACGTGGGTTTTATAGGTACAGACCGCCTCCACGGTAAGCCCGGATTTAATTAAAATCATTTTATTAATTGATTGATTGGTTTTTCCAATGTTCCCTCCCATTATCATGTTCTAAAAACTGTGTTTGTCATGCAAGCCTGGCGTTACCAGGAAAAGGTGAGGAAGAGAAAGAGCTACCTCAGTGAAATAGAGAAACCAAACAGGTTCTCAAAACTATAGTTTCCCCCTTTGGTTATTAGCAAATATTTTGTCAGATTTGTAGCTAACTATTCGGAGTGTATTTTGTGTATTTTACCTTCAGAAAGACAAAATACATCAAATAATAAGTGTCTAAGACACCAAATGCATCTATTCTTTATGATCCTAACAAACTGCACACTCTGGAAAACCCAGTAGTGTCCTATAGGATTTACCTGAGCATTATTGCTTACCTGCCACTCAGCCTAAGGTCCAGTCATCTCTATACCTCTGCATGAGTCCAAATGGTCATGTTGGTGGAAAACACTTTGGCCTTTGATATAAACTTGTAAATGCATGGGAACAGCTGCATGATTTCGAAGAAAAATAATGCTGACTTATTCTGTTTCATCTGCCTGGGGTTGAAACCATAAACAGCTCTTGTGTGGAGTATTTCCCTTCTTTAATGGTGTAATCTGCTGGAGAGTCTGCCTCCATGTGTTTGATGTGAGCACTGGCTGAAGCCAAAGCCGCTTTAGCCTCAATTTGCACCTGAAAGCCCCCAAACGTCATCCTCTCTGTTCAGACTGCGATGACGCTTTCTCCACCATCTGCCTGAAAACAATCATGTAAATGTTGGATTCATTGCATGTACACTCTGACATCGCCCCTCTAAACGTGCAGACGTGCTCCAGACAAAGTAGCGGTGAGCAAGTGAAAATGTAAATGACTTCCCTGTTCATTAATTATGCCATAAAAATGTAAATTACTTTGGTGACAAAAATGCAAATGGGACTAAGATAAAAGTCTCTTTTGCCAAAGGAGGAGGAATGAAAGATTTATTTGCTCAAAAAGCGTCTTTTTGTTTGAGAAAGCAAAAGGGAGGGCCTGCATGTGGCTCCGGGCTGGCCGCTGGCTGCCCTCTGCTCGATCAGATACCATTAGTCTGACCCACAGTCGCCGCTTGTCTCCAGTACCACTAATTACTGCTGGGACTCATCAGCGCCGCAGTGCAACACTGATTTCCTGGAAGTGGAGAAGCATGCAGCGTGGAAAAATATGAACGGTGGATTAGGACGCTCACAAGTCTGGAATCGAATCTTTTCAACACAAAAACACACTTTGTGTGAGCTTAAATATTGCAGTTTATAGTCTGAGAAAGATTATCTAGTAAGCAGTCAACGTGAAGATGGCCCAGAGAGTATTAAAAGCCCCTCTACAGATGGCATTATAATGTGTTTCTGTGATTGGATAACAATCAGAAAATTTTTCAGCGCTTACATTTACTCCCAAGTGTGACACAAATCCAATATCGTTTGTTCCTGCCTCTCCTGGCAGCAGATTGCACTGTTAGTCTTTTCAGGGTGTCACAAAAACGATGGATTCAGTTCATCACTCCGATTTTTAATTTATTTTTGTATACCAACCAGGTTTGGCTCTAGAATCAAAAAATCAAAAGAGAAGTTGTTGAAATCATCTTTGAACCAAAAGTGCTATTTTACAATAACATGATAGTTGAAAACTGTGTTTAGTTGCTGTTCTTACAGCCTGTATCTGCAGACTGGACCGACTGTTTCGAGCAGATAACAGCTCTGACATCAGAGAGGTAAACTGGCAGCCAGAGACAAACATGCCGTCGTGTCACCAAACTAAAAATCCCAACTAGAAAGCAGAGTTCTGCCAAAGATTGTGTAAGATCTCCTTTCAAAGCTCCTTATTTCTGTATTGCATGCTTCTCCCCGAGGCTTTTGTCTACCACAAGAGCAGAGAAGTGAAGGACGTGTGGTGCTGTCAATGTGAAATAGGGCCTGGAAACGACATCACACTTATCAGGGACACGGACCCAGTGTCCAAGATCTCCAGTAGCATAGCTGCTACGGTAGATTATGTCTCTTAGGCTCCATCAGCCTCCTTCCCATCAGTGTGAATTGTGAACTACACACACACATAAAGGTCACCATGTATGGGTTAAGACAAGCCATCCCCCACTACTGGCACAGCCCCATCTGTTTTCTCCATCATATTACACAGCTGCTGTGGTTGCCCTGCGTGGTCGTTTGTCATCTGGTTTTCTGCTGGTAGAATGTAATCGGCCTCTGGAAGAGGGAGAAATGGCATGATTACCATGAGTTGTTTGTGTGGTTGTAATGGTGGGACTGGGGAGGCAGGTGTGGGTGGGTAAGAGAAAAGAGGATGATTAGGTTGTTTCAAATGTGATTTCTCTTTTACACACACACACACACACACACACACACACACACACACACACACACACACACACACACACACACACACACACACACACACCACAAAACCAACTTATCAATAAGTCTAAAGCATAAATAGCAGTGTGAAGATATCAGGCACCCTGGTTTACTTTTAATGTGAAGAGGACATAGACAGAGGTGGAACACTGCGTAGAGGACATAGGCAGAGCTAGAACAGAGGATGAGACTTTCAACTAGACAGAGGATCCATGTTTTATTTCTGTGGTTCCATGTATTTATTGTCTGTAGTTAGCTGTAAATATTGTCAGTAATAAACTGGCTCTGCTGGCTTTAGCTCTGCTGCGGATGCTGGTTCTCCATCTGCTCTGGATTATACAAATCAACTTTTTCGTATGTCACAGTTAAGTTAAAAAAATGTTTTATAATACTAAAAGATTGAAGGCACAGATTTTTTTTTGTCCAATGTATAGAAAAGCGCTATTAACAGAAGGCTATTTATTTCACAATAAAGTTAAAATGTAGTAAAAGTGGAAATGACTTCTGCTGTCCTCTGCAAAGTCTTTCGGGGTGCAGGAGTGGAATGAGTTGCTGCAAATGTCTGCAAATGTCTGTGTGTGGATGTAAGTGTCTCCAGTGTGCAGAGAACCTCCTTCCTCCTTTGATTTTTGCTTTTTACAACATCCTGTTTTGTTCTGATGCAGAAGCAGGCCAGAGCCAGAATCAGAGTACATAGTTCACTGACATCAGACGGCTCTTTTTGTATCCTGACAATGACATCGTTGTCAAATTATACAGAAAAACAACACTTCTGCTTGCAATGTAATCAAAGCCTCACATTGCAAGTTATGGTGGTGGTGCTGGTATCAAAATTTGTACTCATACTTATTTTGGTGATTTCTCTATATAAATAGAAATAAACTATAAACTATAAAAATATGTACATTGTACCACCTTACAAGCTTAATATTTCAAGATCTTGTTGTTTTCTTGTTGGAAGCCTATTGACAAACACGTTTGTCGCCGTACATGTTGTCGATAAAGTTAATTCAAAACCAAAATGCGGCGCCCGTAGTGAAGTCGTCTTCCAGAAAAAAAAAAAAAAAAAAAAAAAAAAAAAAAAAAAAACCCACAGCTCAAAAAAGTCTAAGCGCTCAAAACACTATCAAAAACTAAAATAAGCAGTGTGAAGATGACAGGCACACTGGTTTACTTTTAATTAGAGGACATAGAAAGAGGTGGAACACTGCGTAAAACTGGCAACTAGACAGAGGATGAGACTTTCATAGAAGTGGTTCCATGTTTTATTTCTGTGTTGCTGTAAATATTGTCAGTAATAAACTGGCTCTGCTGGCTTTAGCTCTCTGCGGATGCTGGTTCTCCATCTGCTCTGGATTATACAAATCAACTTTTTCGTATGTCACAGTTAAGTTAAAAAAATGTTTTATAATACTAAAAGATTGAAGGCACAGATTTTTTTTTGTCCAATGTATAGAAAAGCGCTATTAACAGAAGGCTATTTATTTCACAATAAAGTTAAAATGTAGTAAAAGTGGAAATACTTCTGCTGTCCTCTGCAAAGTCTTTCGGGGTGCAGGAGTGTAAGGTTGGAATGAATTTCTGCAAATGTCTGTGTGTGGATGTAAGCGTCTCCAGTGTGCAGAGAACCAATTTCCTCCTTTGATTTTTGCTTTTTACAACATCCTGTTTTGTTCTGTGCAGAAGCACAACAGGCCAGAATCAGCGACATAGTTCACTGACATCAGACGGCTCTTTTTGTATCCTGCCAATGATACCGTTGTTAAATTATACAGAAAAAAAACACTTCTGTTGCATGTAATCAAAGCCTCACATTGCAAGTTATGTGGTGGTGCTGGTATCAAAATTTGTACCATACTTATTTTGGTGATTTCTCTATATAAATAGAAATAAATATAAACTAAAAAATATGTACATTGCCCCACATGACAAGCTTAATATTTCAAGATTTTCTTGTCGTTTTCTTGTTGGAAGCCTATTGACAAACACGTTTGTCGCCGTACATGTTGTCGATAAAGTTAATTCAAAACCAAAATGGCGGCGCCCGTAGTGAAGTCGTGATATTCGGAAACAGGTCTATTAGACTGTATTTTAGCACACAAGGCGATAATAACTGAATGGATAAGTGGATTCATAACATTGCAGACATAACGGCGATTAAAAGAAACGGGAATTTAAAACTTGAAATACAAAAGGAGCTTTGCCAAAGTCTTAAAAAGACGCTTTATAACCTGCTGAATTCGAAGATAAAGGAGTTACAAGTTGCCTCGGTGAGACTGCTAATTTACTCTTTAAAGAATATTTTTAATCATTATCAATTTAGGATGTGCTTACATAGAAAAATATTTTGTTTAATACTTAAATTTTGAATTTGGTCCACTGTAGCTTTACAAATGCTAAATTTTTAACATTCTGTTTTCAGTTATCATACAAAATGATTTAAGCAGTTTCTAAATAATTGCATTCATCATATATGAGCCATCACCATATCATTATGTATTGCAAACATTAAAAAAGCAGCAGATTTCCTTCCCTAGTCACATTACTATTCTTGTAGTACTATTCTTGTTCACTTCAATTAATCACATTCTTTTCTTTATGCAGCCATGATTGTTTTTGTTACTATTAACAGTGACATTTAACAAAAAATGGAAATTTTCATTAAACACAAAATTTTTGTTGATTTCATAATAGGGTTTGAGACTGTAAGAGTGCATTTGGGCCAGTTTTATGGCGGCAGATGTTTGCAGTCATTTCTTTTAAGAAGCAATCAAATGCATGAGTCCAGTCACCATAGAAACGTTTTTCTCAGTCTCTTGCCTCAACCCACTCATTTGCACCTTCAGCGGTGCACACAACCTTGGGTGTTCAGCTCTCCCAGCCTAGGATGAAGGAAGTCTGTTAACTTATGCAGTCTTATCATGTATCTCTCCAAATATTATATTTATTTAATACCTTTAACCTCTGTGCCTGGTGGGTGCAGCTTTGTACAGATGAGTTTTTGTTGTCCTGATTTCACTGTTTATTCTTTCATCACATCTCGTAGCATTCCTGGGATGTATGTTAATTAGAATGTATTGTAGAAGACCATTCTGTCTGAGATTCAAGTGCAAAAAAACATTCTCATGCCCTAGCAAAGAGGCATACCAAACAAGTATTTTTTTGTCAGCAGATCAGAAAATGTTCTTTGGGTTCTTTAGCGCCAGTATTCCATCGCAGCGAGGCGAAGAATAATCACATCTCGCTGAATGAGCCTCTGATTTCACATCATCGTGTGAATGACGTGGTGCAGAGAACCGTGAAACAGGGGTGATGATCACGTAGAGAGCTGCACGGCCACGTCATCTGTCACTGGGGCTGAATCGCATGCACTGTTTTATTTACCAGTGTAGCATTGTACTTTTAAAAAATGTTATTGGTAAAGTTATCTGATTTTTAGAGGAAACCTAAAAATGTGACTAAAAGCCTATTTATGTGTCTAGGTGTGTAGCATTAGTTGTATTTTTCCCCTCTCATCTTCTCTGTTCTTCAGGTGACTGGACCATGCAGGGGTCAGTCAGAAGGTTGGCTCAAGTGTCCCCTGGGAGTTGTGTGGTCCGGCCACATCAGAGCTGCTCTTTTTGGCCCATCTCGTTACCATCTTTTTCCCAGCGCCAGGACTCTCTT
>CAAE01014587.1:703035-755308 GCA_000180735.1 Tetraodon nigroviridis | reverse complement strand
TCATCCCTGCTATTAGTGGCAGAGACTGGTGCAGCTCGTCTCAAAACCGGAGGTTTGGCTCATTATATATCCTAATGGTCTCAATGGGTGCGGCCGTGCGGTGCAGCAGAACCGAACAGAGTGATTAAGTGTATTCACGACAGACCTGGGCCTTAATTGATTTTATTGAAAAATTCATGGCTCAGGGTTCCTGTAATCACGTAAAGCTGAGTGTAACCAGTACTTACTGTGTTACCATGGGAACAGTATTTTGACTGTAAGCCATCCCACTATCGCAGCCGTCGCAGATCAGACGCTATAATCGGATACTCTCAGAGTCTGAAACAGTCGTACAGAAACCAGCCATTGGCTCCCACTCTGTGATGTGAGGAATTATTATTTCCGACTTGACCTCATCAGGATAATCTGGTGTCCGATTCAACACTCATCTAGAAAGCAAGTGGAAAATGGCTCACGCCCTCTTATTGTGCTCAGTATAGAACAAAAAAGCTTTTATGCCATTACTCAAACTTCTGTTTTTTTATTTATTTTGATTCCAGGCTTTGAAGAAGAAAAAGTTTTATGTCCTCTCCATGTTTCCGTACCCATCTGGGCGCTTGCACATGGGCCATGTGCGAGTGTATACCATCAGTGACACGATAGGCCACTTCCAGAGGATGAGAGGCCATCAGGTTTGTCCGCTTCTCAGCCTCAGGTTTTTGGCAAATTTCTTACTAAGCGTGCACGTGAGAGAAAAACACTTTGAGCTAGTGGTAAACATAAAATACGCCCACTTAGTGTTTAAATTCTAAGTGAGGAAACTGGTTAAGAGGACCCGTTAACACAGATGAGTCATTCTGTGCTTCAGAATAATTGGAGTATCCTCCATCTGTAACATGAAGATAATCTAGAAAAATGGCTGTTTATATTTACAGCAAAGGACAATACATATAATTAGCATCATTATTCTTAATAGCGACGTCTCTTAGTCTCATGATCAGTATATCATCTGAAGAGGGTGTCATTTCAGGTAATTTATAATTGTTTAGAATGATAAATATTAGATGTTTATTAACTCTGTGTTAAAATAGTTACACTAGCACTAAAACAACTATGATTTATGAAATATATCCTCTAATCAAGTTGAATAAATGCAGTTCATTAGGGGGGTTTGTTTTGGAACCTGCCACTGTAGAGGGAAAAATCATTTTCCTTCCAGCTTTAAGTCGAAGCCTCTCAGTGGGTATTTAACGCTCTGCTTGATTTCGGTAAACAGCTGGAGTCGATGACGCTCTGATTGGCGTTTGTCAGGCAGATCATGCTCCTGCAGTCACACATACACACATGCACTCCTGCTGCGTCTTACTTCTGATAGACCTAACTTGTTTTCTTTTTTTTTTCCCCAAAGTTCTCCTCATCTGCGGAGGAAAAAGCTTCCCTTTTTTCTCTCCTCCCTGAACAGAAAGACAGTTTCACATGACTGCAAACCGCTTGATGTCCAGGACTAAACTCTCTCTCGGCATCTGTCACGATGCTTACCTTGTTCCGCTGCTTGAGCAGAGTCTTTTCCACCTAGTAATAAAGAAGGGTTTGTTCTGTTTGGACCAACTTACATTCATCTTATGGCATTTAAATTAAACTTCTTGTTTTATTTATGAAAGGAAAAATAACAGTTTTATACTATAATTACTGCTTTTCTCATCTTGGATCTTTTGTACAGTAAAATGTGACAACAATGTCACCTGTTTCATGAGCTTGTAACTCTTCCGCCCTATTTAATTTATAAAAGCCATTGTTCTTTATACAGACCGGCTCAGAAGTAAGGTTGATAGACAGACAGCTTCACGAGCAACTGTGGCCTGTTCTGGCATTAATTCTCCACTAAGAAATGATGGAGTTGATTCTAGTGTCGAGAAATTCCAGAGAGTTTACAATAATCAGATATGTGATATTTGGTTTTTGGCTTCAATGACAAAGAATTTTAAACGTTTGGTCTAGTCAGTTGAAATAAACTGCTGCGTATTAGGGAAATGCTGTGTTCTTCTGATCATGGAGCTCAATAAAACAGAAAACATAGATTTTAAAGCTGCCACAGATGGAGAGAAGCCTCTCACTGTGTGGGTGGACACTTACAAGCAGCCGAGTGGCGTGACATTGACAAGTCTCAATGTTTCTGTCATTTTTGTCGACTCTGTCAGCTGTGGATTGATGCATCTTTTCTGGGCTGGCACTGACATGCTTCACATTGCACAACACACACACACACACACACACACACACACACACACACACACACACACACACACACACACACACACACACAGACACACTACTAAACAGCACAGGAGCAGGGCCATGGTAACGAACCTCCAGGGTTTTTTCCCTTCGGGGCAGCCTCAGTCACAGCCTTTAGCTCTTCTGAGCGCTCTTGGCCTGATACCGTCCAGCCTCGGCTTTACAAATGAGGGCCACACAGTTACCAAGGATACCAATCCGTCAGAAACCTCAGACCCGTTACAGTCCAAACACTGATCCTCTCTGGTCTTCCACTTCTACCTCTCCCCTGTGTGTGTGTGTGTGTGTGTGTGTGTTTGTGTGTGTGTGTGTGTGTGTGTGTGTGTGTGTGTGTGTTTTTTTTTTCTGTTTTTGTGTGTTGATTTTTGTTTCTATTATACCCTCTCTTTGTGTCTTTTTTGTGAGAGCGAGCAAAAAAATTAAACTAAAAGCGGTGAGGGATTGTTATGAAAACATTTTGTTTTGTAAATTATTTGTATTAGACTACTTCATCTACTTCAATTCCTCAATACAAAGCTTTAACAGGCTTGTTTTCTTCTTGATTTGACAATACATAACTGCCGCGGTTACGTAAATTTCACAGAATCTGAATGCATTACCCATCATAGAGGGTGTAATGGAACTGAGATCTCAGGGGAGCACACATTATCATATATAATTTAACACACTACTGAAGGTCTAGGGAGGTCTAAAAATGCTTTTAGTTTATGGATTTTGTCATTGCCACAATCTCCACACAGTTAAACTAAAGCTGTTCAATGTAAAACGTTCATATGTAAATCTCTCAGCTGTGGGTCACTCAGCCCTCTTTTCTGATATGCAGGTGTTGAATCCAATGGGTTGGGACGCTTTCGGTCTTCCAGCGGAAAACGCAGCCATCGAGAGAGGCCTCGATCCAGAGGAGTGGACCAAGAGGTAGGCGTAAACCCCAGTTCCTTTGTACCAGTGTCACCACCTTTAACCCTGTGTCACCTCAGTAATATCCAGTCCATGAGGGAGCAGCTGGACAGCCTCGGACTTTGCTTCGACTGGGACAGGGTGGGTAGGACACGAGGGACCGGTCTGACGTGCTCTGTTGCAAACCATAAACCGCTCATCTAACTGTGGCTTTGCCCACCAGGAAGTCACCACCTGTCACCCGGACTACTACAAGTGGACGCAGTATCTGTTCATCAAGCTGTATGAAGCAGGACTGGCATACCAGAAAGAGGTGATAAGAATTTAGGGAACTCCTCAAAACCACTATTAGGCCACTATTCGTGTTGTTTGTTAAAAAGACAAAAGGCTAAAAAGACTCACCTTGTCTGATTTGGAAGGAAACAAAGAACGTTAAACATGACAGCAAGAGCAAATTCTCAGTAGAAACAGGGATTTGATTGAGCTCTGAGGAAGTTTTCGTCTTTGTGTTTCAAGGCTGTGGTGAACTGGGATCCCGCCGACCAGACAGTGCTAGCAGATGAGCAGGTGGATGAAAATGGACGATCCTGGAGGTCAGGAGCGGTGGTGGAACAGAAGCTCCTCAAGCAGTGGTTCATCAAGACCACAAACTACGCCAAGGTAGGACTCACTCAGTGTCTGACTCGACAAATGGAGTTCGAAGGACTTGTTGCAATAATGGCCGAGGCACAAGTCAGAACAGCTGCAGCACTGCTCCTGCAATCAGACCCCTGGAAGCGCTCGCCTTTAGCCTGCCATTTCCTGACAGAGAGTAATGTCATCAGTTGGCTGGGCTGGTTGATGAGGAGCCTCCACCTTTTCAGAGTGCAGAGCCGAGCACAGGCCTGCTGCAGGGCAAAATCACCCTCCCCGGACTCAATTCCCCACAGGACAGATGGAATAGAAAGCACCAACACATGCATTACATGGCTGTTGTTTTGTTACAAATACACACTGCACAGGTCAGAAAAAAATGGATTTTGAGTCCTTTGCAAAGAAAGTCAAAGTTCTGTTGATTTATTTTGCAGACTTGCAAAAACAGAATGAAAACCTTTTGATGAAATGTCCATAAATGATTAATCCAATTTATTATTTATTGTATCCTAAAAGGAAAAAAAGGGAGTCCAAAAGGTTATATTATTTCAAATCTAACAGTAAACACATATTAATTGCTAAGTGTTTTATAATTTATCTAGTACATTGTTTGAAGAAAGAAAAGTCTTTCTCCCCGTTCTAGTTGCAGCGCTGAAGTCTCCCATTCTTGTTTGTGTCAGAGGTGTGGGAGGAGGTGGAAGCAGCCCGCTGTGACAATGTGTTCCCGCGTTTCTAATTTTCTGAACAGAGGAGCGGGAATTAACAGGAAAGGGGAAGTGTTGAGGAAAAGAAGGGAGCGATGGAGAGGGAGAGGAAGGCAGATGCGATCAGTCCGCTGCCTGCCAACTCCAACTAAAGTACTGTGTAATTGGATGGATCTCATAAGTGTGTGTTTCTCTGCTTTCCTTGTGTGCATGTTTGGGTCGGAAAACATCAGCTCCCACCGATGTTTATTCAGAGGTCATCAGTTTTACCTGTCATCCTTGTTCCACATTGCACCATGTAAATCGTTATCATGTTCCTTCCTTGATGCAGATGATTGCTTTTTATTGCTTTCATGGATTTTTAGAAATGGGACATGCGAGATGCAAAATGTTCACAGTGCAGCGCTACATAGATTTCGATTTCTTGCATGATCACACTTCAGTGCACGCACCCTGGGTAGCTGCACATTACAATTCACTGCTGTGCGTATTGGCCAACTCTATGTTTAAGTAATAACCGTGCTTGGTGTCATTTATGTAGGTCAGGAGTCCTTACGAGGACATATACCGATACAACTGTTCAGCGGTGACCCTGGAGCTTCTGCCCTTGCTGGAAAATTGATTAATATCCCTGCTTCTGCACTAATCCAGGCTTCTGAAAACAACTGCTTCCTTTAATAGTTTATCTGTCAGTTATTTCTGTGTCTTGATTTTGTTACTGGTTTTGCCCCCACTTTGGTTAAAGTTCACACAGTCACTGGAATCATCTTCCATTACTCAGAAATTCTTTAGCCGACATAGATCACAGTCATGCTAGTGATGCAAAATCTGTGTTCATGTTTGTTACTGCTTGTGCTGCGGTGGGGTAGTGCATGCCACGTTGCATAATCAATTGTGACAAACTGAGAATGAAATGGAGAGCTGCAGCATCTCTGCCTCCAAACCAGCTGTGGCTTTTTGGCCTAAGCCTTGTTGTTATGCATAGCCTCCTTTAATCTCACAGAATAACTGTTGCTGGGATGTGTGCGCGCTCGGGTCGGAGCACGTGTGCGGGCTTTATAGGCGATTGCTTTGCGATATCAAGCAAAGCAGGACGAGTGGAGGTCAGGATTTTTGAAAAATCCCTCTTTTTCTGCATAATGTGCTCTGGTTGTCTCTGCTTCTTTGTTAAAATAAATTGGCTGGTACTTAAAATATGCACACTGGATTGGACTCAATTGCATTATTCTCCAGCACTTTAGACAGCCATATAATTATCAGAAACTGGATGCCCACTTGCAGAACATACATACTTTTTCCCAGTAGAAAGAGGTCTTTTTAAAACTTGCAAAAAGCAGTAAACCTGTGTCTTTGTTTTCATCTTCCTCCTCCAGCCTCTGCTGGATTCGTTGGCAGACCTTCCGGAGTGGTACGGGGTCAAAGCCATGCAGGCAAACTGGATTGGAGAATGTTCGGGCTGCTATTTTGATTTCAAACTCAAGGTAAATTTGTGCTCACTGCTTGGTTTTTATTCATTCATCACTGCAGCTTTCTTTCAATCTCAGGCTGTCCACCAGGTGTTGCTCCCTCTTCTCTGTTTTCTTCTTTTCATTTCATCCTTTCTCTGCACTGATTGCTGGTTTTCTTTCCTGACTGCTTTGTTCACATTTGTGTTTCTCCTTAAAAGGGAGCACCAAGGGCATAAAACATGTCATCTTGGTTTTTGCAATCCTCGCTGTACATTCAAGCTTATCGTGCCATAATCAGGCATTGGTTTTTCCCAAACTTTCAAGGGCTGTTGTGAAGTACATTATTTACTTTGGAGGAAGGCTTTTATAGATTATTTTCATTTAGGGGTGATCACATATACTATAAGGATCCCACCACAGTCCTTAAAGCAATACTCTCATACAGGAAATTGTGTAATTTGTAGAAACTATTTTAAATGTGAAGATGTGAATTGTTGCCCTATAAGCGAAAAGGCTAAGAGCACAGATAACAGGTTGGTATTTTAACTAAAAGTAAGATTTAAAAAATCAAAAAGCTGCAATATGTGTATCTTAAAAAAAATGAAGGTTTCATTTACATAAATACAACCAAACTGGTCATTTTATGAACATGTGGTTGGACATATTTAACATGGATTTCAGCCATAATAATATAAAAAAAAACCAAAACAACTTGTGCAGCAGGCTAACGAGGCTGCAGGTCTTCCTAATTAACTTTAGTGCAGCTGTTGATGCATGGAGTCTGAGAGGTTCCACATGTGCTGCCCTTCTTATCTTCCCAGGTGAACGGCGAGGAGACGGGAGACACCCTGTCAGCCTACAGCTCCTCCCCAGAGACGGTGTTTGGAGCGGCTTACCTGGCTATCCTCCCCACCCACAGACTGCTGCACGGTAACAGCTCAGTCCGCTTTGCCCTGGAGAAAGCTTTTAAACCTGGTACAGGTGGGTATGCTGCATAAAAAAAAATGCATTTAGAATTACCTAAAGAGTAAAATAAACAGTGAAAACAAGCAGAGATATTGTACCCTCTTACACATTCATGCTTCCTGAATGGTTCCATGTTTGGAGAATCCCATCGTGTTCATGCGGACAATGGTGTCCTGGTTAATTGCAATTCCCCTGAGCTTGATTGTTGGTAATGAGCTGCCAGGGGAAGCAGTGGTGCCTCTGTCACACCTCCTGCCCTCTCTTCTCCAGACTGTCTAACAGAAGTCACGGCCTCCAATCTTTTCACCGGTCTCGAGGTTCCGTTGGTCATCTTGCACAAGGAGGCATTTGATGGTTATCTGGATACTGTAATTGGTGAGTTTTTTTTAAATTCTTTTTGGTGTGTGCACATTAGTGCACATTATTCTGATTTGGGGAATATTCAGTTCAGGTGGATTTAATGAAGTAAAAATTACCACTTTAACCTTTCTGAAAATGTCTTGTTTTACAGGCGTCCCTGATTGCAGTGAGGCGGATCTGGCAATTGCCAGATCCTTGAACCTGAGCTGGACCACTGTGCTGAAAGAAGATAATGATGGAATGCAGATGCTAATCAATTCTTCTGAGGTCAGCGCTCTTTATGATTGATACGATCATGAAATTATAAATGCGGTTTTGCACGTTAGTTCACTGCCTTTCTATAGTTCTCAGGCCTCACCAGGCAGCAGGGATTTGATTCCATTACCCAAAAGGCCAGAGAACAAAAAGTCGGCGGCCATCTTACCAGCTCTAAGCTCAGGGACTGGCTGATATCCAGACAGCGGTACTGGGGCACACCTATCCCAGTGGTACACTGTGAATCTTGCGGTACAGTCGCCGTCCCAGAAGAGGAGCTACCGGTTACGTTACCAAAACTGACGTCACTCACAGGAATAGGTGCTTCACCTCTGGAGGCAGCTCATGACTGGGTCAACTGCAAATGTCCCAGGTGAGAAGATTAAGATAGCTTGTTTAAATATAACCTCTGTTTTAGAAATCTACCATTTAAAACATGTTGACAAACACCAATTAAAAAAAGACATCCATCTCTCAGAGAAAAGAGACTAATTAATTTCATATTCCAAGACAAAATTAACTGTGAACAAAAGAATGGAAAACATTGTTTTTTTTGGCCCGATGTAAGCGATAAGGGGAAATCATGGTTTGTTTTTCTGAAAGGTTGCAATGCTGATGAAATGAGCATGCAGTCAGGCAGCCTGAGAGGCCTGACAGCATTGCAAGAACACGGTGCCCTGACAGAGAGCTGTGATCTGGGATTAATAATTGAGTCCTGACCGGGTTTGTAATAAGTGGCATCTCTGACAGGAGCAGCAGGAGATGATGATGATGGAGGTTACATAAACAGGCAGCACCTCCTCAGGCACACAAATGTTGTACTTTCAAACATTCACCATTTGTGCAGAGATTTGATTACACACCCCAGAAGTTTTCCCGCTCTGGCATGGAAATTCCTTCCTGAATAGGACTAATCGCTTGCTGTCATGGCACCATGTTGATTGAAACAAAGGCCCTCTCTATTGCAGATGGCGCTAGCCATCAGATTGTGTTTGCTCACTTCCACAATACTACTGTCATTTAACCCATCAGCCATTATTGATGGCAACAATGGCAAAGACACCGTTATTGCCATTCCTCCCATCTCTCCTCTGCTGTTCAGTAACTGTTGGAATTTGTTCTGTTCATTCCTCAACCATGTCCAATTAAGGTTTGAGAGGAACAACGATGGGGTGGGTAATGAGAGATGGTTTTATTTGTCCTTTAGGAAGTAATTTCCTGTGTACTCATTTCCTCAGTCAAACCATCAGCAGTAGTGTAAATGGGGCTGCCTTTCCAACGCTAGCCTGGCTTGGCTAAGCTTGACTGGGAGACTATGTGCAGGTAAAGAAAGACATCACCCAGTTAAGACGTGCACAGAAACACAGCAGATGGTGGGCTGTGTTCTCTGGGAAGAGCTTTTGTGGAGTGGGCAGATGCATCTCTTTCCTCATCTGTTTGAGAGCCTTTTGGCTCTTTTTGGCTCATCCTGCAAACACACGCTCACACTTCACAGCACGCTTGTGTAGAGGTTGCTTTCATATTCGCTTGCCCACTGTTGTTGTGAACTCCTCATGGAGACTGAGGTGCAGGCCTGCGCCTTGTCTGTAGTTACAGTGTGTGCATCCAATGACCACAGACACAGAGGCGGAGAAATCCCACTGTTTGAACTCACTGCTTTGGTTCTTTGCTGTTGGAAGAGATAGCAATTGTGCTGCTGCGTTTTTGATGCTTTTTTTATTTAAAAAAAAAAATGGCTTTGGATTATTAACCTTGCTATGCCTTAGTCTTGTTGCTAGGCAACCTTCGGCTCCTACCTCATCAGCACACCCTTATTATAGACCAGTATGGTAAATGGTCATGGGGTTTTGCCTGTTGGTGTGTCTGTCTGCGTGGCTGCCTATGAGAATAAAATATTTAAGACAGACAAAACATAGATGTCCCAAAAGATCTTGGAAATAGTATGGCTCTGTTGCACATAGTAAATCTCAGAGCAGAGCTAGTGTTTATCTTTCTGGGATGCTGATTTCAACTCTGGAGACTCATTATGAAGTAAAAGGCAGATGCTCCCAGTGTTCTATTTGGTTGTAGCCATCAAATTTGAGCAGGGAAAAAAAAAGCCCAAAGCTTATAAAGTGTCTTTGTGTATGTCCTCTCCTTCACCGCCAAAGTTAGCAGATTCCCATCATGTACCGGGACAGCGTTTGGCTTGGATAGCAGGGGCTACAGTGTGGCGTTTCCAACACAAACACATGATCATGTGTGCGCACCTGTCAGTCAGGCTCCTGTTAGCACAGCCTGTCAGTTTGGGCACAGGAACAAGAGCGCCGGCTCCAGTGTCGCCTCAGCTGCGTTCTCTCTGCAGGGACGTCAAGCCGGATGGAGCCAGCCTTGCGCACACTTTACACACATCAACATAATTTGTCACTTCAATAAGCTTGCAGACAATGGCTGTTCATTTGTTAGGGTAATGATCGTTTGGTCGTTGCGTTCTTGCCAACTCTTTGTCTCCTGTCAGGTGTAAAGGCCCAGCCAGGAGGGAGACAGACACCATGGACACGTTTGTGGACTCAGCCTGGTATTACTTCAGATACACGGACCCTCGTAACCCACACAGGTATATAAACCCACCTCTTGAGACTTTAATTTGCATTTTTCCAAACACTGACTCAGAGTGGAGCCTGCAGTATTCAGTATTTTTTTGTTCTCGTCTCCTTTTTTTAGCACAATCTACACTGTGCTCTTTCAAAAGAAAATGAAATGTGGAGAAAGCAAAAGTCTCTCCAGTAATGGGTGTCTGCATGCCTTGAGATATATTTTAAAAACTTTTCCTCTATTGAATCTGCTGTGTAAACAGAAACTTTCGCGTTCATTTTCTATGAGCGCTATTTAAAAGTTAATACTCAAACAACGACTTTAATTACGTTCACTGTAAAAACACCCACTAACCCGGTCTGAACATGCAAATTCGGCTGCATCCAATCACTCTCGCACCCTCAGACACTCGACTGGAAGCTGCATTCCCCGGCCTGGAGAGATTACGGGGCCACGGCTGTCACCTGCTGGGATGGCGGTGATAGCCTGAGTCTAACAAAAGAGATTAATTTCCCAGTGACCTGACCCTGCTGTAAAGCTGCTTTAAAAAGGAGAGGGAGACTTCTTTCCTCATCACTTTTCATAGCAGGGCAGATTACTGCTCCACAGAAAAAGCAATTACATTATTTGTGCATTTGGGTTAGCCTGCTGAGCCTCCTGTGCGCCATGGGAAACGATGTGAAAATAGGAAGCAGGAGATGGTGAAAGTAGCAAATAAGAAGGTGTTATTCGTAAGTGTGTGAGGATGCGGGGTTTTATGAGTCTGGCAAACTGGCTAGAACACTTTCAGCCTTGTGAGTTCATAACTTCTATCCCTGGTTCAGATCTCCACAGGCATCATGCCATCGCACAGGAAAACAGTCGCACGGGTTTTGCTAGATGGAATCCCATCCCTCTGTCCATCATCAAGTTGTTGATTTAAAAAAGTCTTAACCTCTTTTTATTGTTTAAAGTGCTGGGTTATGAAAAATATTACAGCTTGATTTAAAATGTAGATTTTTTTTTTTTTTTAATGTTCTGAACATTTCCTCAGAGGAGAGACTTCAGAACAGGCTTTAGAGAAAAGCTTTCCCCCTCATTCCTGTCAATTCTTGTGGGTTAGCTTCAGCCTGCCCTCTAGAGGACATTTTCTGTTCATATTTATTGAGCTCGTATCAGTAGTGCTCAGCAAAGTATGATCATTTGACCAAAAAATAAAAAAATAAATACCATAATCCCTGAACATAACAGTTATATAGCAATCTGGCTCTTCCCTTTCAGGCCATTTGATAGTCAGCTCGCAGATCACTGGTTACCTGTGGACGTATACATTGGAGGGAAAGAGCACGCTGTCATGCACTTGTACTACGCACGCTTCCTTAGCCACTTCTGCAGGGATCTGGGTCTGGTTGCTCACAGGTACAGTAACGAGGGCTTCATCCGTTATTGCACGGAAGCGTGTTAATTAACCGCCTTTCTCATCTCTGTCAGGGAACCTTTTTGGAAGCTGCTGGTCCAGGGTCTTATTAAAGGTCAGACCTTTAAGCGGGCTGACAGTGGCCAGTATCTCAAGAGAGAAGAAATAGACTTCACAGGTAACAGTTAACCTTAGTTCTCACTTTGTCTGTCTTTGACGTCGTAGCAGTCCTTCTAAACTATGCCACACAGTGGCATCAACATCCAGGCTCCACGATCGATATAAGAGTCTTTCTGGTTTGCTTAGTGGGTTTTCCAAATGACTGCCAATGATTGCCTTTCATAACTGCCTCGGTGATCAAAGATCTTTTATGCTCGGATAAATAGAAGATAAATAGAAATGCTGTAGTTACAAAGAAACTAGCACTTCTAGACTTTTGTGTTGTGGACATAGATCATTTCTTCTTGTGCAATTCTCATTTGCCCTCTGAATAAATTGTTGTTGAACAGAAGCCAGTATTGATGTCATGACAATCAATACACAGCATGAAACCAGATCACTGCTGAGAAAACACATTATTTGGTCATTCACACAAATACATGACATTATTTTGCAATAGCTCACTGTTTTTTTCTGATCTCTGAGTCCTCGCTCTTTCAGGTAAAGAGCCAGTTGCCCGTGACGGTGGCCGTGTTGAGGTAACTTTTGAAAAGATGAGCAAGTCTAAGCATAACGGCCTGGACCCTCAAGACGTTGTTCAGCAGTATGGCGTGGACACAGTGCGACTGTATATCCTTTACGCTGCACCGCCGGAACAGGACATCCTCTGGAATGTTAAGAGTGAGCAGTGACGCTGAGATCTTGCGTTATTTATAAACAAAGATTGATTATATTGGTCGGCATATATTAGGCTGGTATGTACCGTATATGCTCGCAATGTCTGAATGTATTTTTACATCAGCGGATGCCCTCCCTGGAGTACTGCGTTGGCAGTCACGCTTGTGGCAGCTCGTGACCAAACTGAGGGGAGCTCGACAACTTGGAGACGTGCCCGTCCCTACGTCGTTGAAAAAGAAGGAGTTGGCTGAGGCCAAAAAGATCTGGGAGAACATGAACTACACCATTCAAGAGGTAGGGACCTCCAGTAGCTTGGATCCTTGGAGGTAAACATGTCTAGCATGAGCTGAGATGAGTACCAGTAGAGGGCAGTCATGGGGCAAAAACCCCCAAACAAACAGCCAGTGGCCATCATCCCTAATTTGTAGTCCTTTCTTTTTTTTTTTTTTTACATTTGATTGCAATGTTTGGGCTAAATAAGCCATTTGACTTGCCTACTGTGCACTGTGCCTTTTTTTTTTTAGTTCCAAGGGTAATCGGGCAGTCTACTAGAGAGCCAGCCGAACAGAGTCTGGCGCAATCCCATCCAGCTGTAACCTGAACCTCTCCCAGGGTAAACAGTAAACGGGGGAAGAGGACGTAAATTGATTTTAGATCCACTCCATCTACTTTCACACTATAAATAATCTCCACTGGTTGCCAGGTTTTTGTACATTGTCTTTGCCCCTGAGGACTGGGGCTTTTAGAGGCCCTCAGGCTGTGTGTTATAAGCCCCCAAAGCCGAGGCAGTCCTTTGATCCATCCGTCTGAAAAGCCCCGTGATCGACCTCCTGCTCCCTGTGGGCCTTCCCAACAGGGTTCATCTTCCCAGAAGGCTGAACAGGAGGCTGTTTACGTGTGCTTTTAGCTGGTACATGTGAGTGTCAGCAGAGAGCCCTGTGTGGCTGTTAAATCTTCTCACATAACTACTCGCAGACAACCCCCAAAAAAAAGAACCATGACCGAAAGTAAATCTTTTTCTACTACCCCAGCTATTTCTGTAACTTCTGCCAGGTGACAAATCATTGAATTGAGGACTTCCTTTTTAACGCAGCCATCTCTCGCCTCATGGGGATAACCAATACACTGAGCGTGAGTGGGCTCTCCAGTATGTTGAAATCGACAATCTGCAGTTCAGGTTGAGGAAGTCACCTTTTTCTTTTTTTTTTTGGTGATTTTCAGAGTGCAACGGTCAGGGTGGTGCAGCACAGTTTGGAGTTTGAGGAAGCTCTCGCTGCACTTGTCCTGATGACGGCACCCATGGCTCCTCATCTGGCATCTGAACTCTGGGCAGGTCGATGACGTGTATAGTATTTGCACATATTCCTGTAAATGATGCTCTCTGAAACCGGTTGAGTGTGAAATGCAAAAAAAAAAAAAAAAAAGTGTTAAATGTTGTCCTTTCACTTTTTTTTCTTTCACCAAATGTAGATTTTTAGTATTTTAGCTTTCTTACACTCGGAGTATCATCTTGTTAAGCAGAAACATTGATCTTTAACATCTGAGGTTTTAATCAGAATGGCAGAATTTCTCCCTAAGAGGAAGTTGCCTTGTGAGTTCTAGTGCAACATAATACCTCTGATGAAATCAGATGTGCCGTCGTTGGCACAGTTAACACACAACAAGGAACTTCTTTGTCTTTCAATGACCCCTATTTTCAGAAACACAGAAACAAACTGAGCTGCACTCAAGAAAACCTGATAAATGTATAGAAAGGGGAAGAGGTCTAAGTGTGTGTCATTATGCACATGCAAAAGGTGTCATGTGACCTATGCTTTCACTCGTGATGGAGGAAGTTTACATCCTTCCCCTGTGCATTCAAAGGAAGGTTAAATGTGAACTGATGTGACGATTAGCAGAAAGATTTTTAGTAAACCTCATAACAGGGATAGCGACTTTAGCTCAGTCTAAAACCAATATGAGCATCTTGGAAAAATGGAAAGCTTTTTCCTTTAAAGGACATTAAAATGCAAATTTTCAATATTGTCTTCCCCAGGTCTTTGTCAAGTGAACCACCCCCTCAGTGAGCTTCTACAGCGGGGAGGGGATGTCCTGCAACAGCAGTGGCCAACAGTGGACCCCAAGTATCTGGATGTCCCTGACTTTGTAGAGCTCTCTGTACTGGTAGGAAAAACGCAAAACCTAGATATCCCAAGTAACCCACTCTGCTAGAACGAGTGTTTTGGTACTCGGTATGTAGGTACAAGAACACACACACAGAAACAGATATATTTGTGATGATGAAGTTAGTTTTATTTTTGACTCAACACGCTGTTGTGGGTTTCCTCGGCTGCACAGTCAACTTTACTTCCTCAGTCCTTTAATCATGTGCTCCAGAGAGGGACGCACACAAACACATTAATTTTCAGCCGCTTCCCAGACATGGTCAGTTTGCCCATGTGCGCCCATGCTTGGCTTGAAAGGTCAGAGCCAGAAGAGTTCTCCCATACCTACCGCTAAATACGTGTTTCATATATTTAGTATATACGTGGTAAAAAAAGTTGGATATTTAGGCCGTGATGAAATTGACAGCGAGGCAGGACAGGCCTTCAGCAGAGTTGAAGGTCTGTTGACTGTGGGTTCACCAGTAACCTGTTTTATTTTCTTGGCCTTACTCTCAGATTAACAACAAGGCCCGTGGAACAGTGACAATCCCCCTGCAGGCGACTAAGGATTTAGAACTGGTTCAGCGGCACGTCCTCCAGAGCCCCCTCGGACAGAAGCTACTGGCAGGGTGCTCCATCAAGAGGGCCGTCCTGTCCCCGCGGACAGCACTAATCAATTTTCTCATTGACGAGTGATGTGTGCGCTGCTCGGTTCAATGCTGGTTACCTTTTTAATGAAGCCAGATTGGCTCAATGTTATATCTTAAGTGTACATAGTTCAAAATATTTTTATTTAAATGTGTTCTTTTATTAAAAAATGAAATAACTCACCTCTTTTAGATGATCTAAACACAACTTCTTGAGTCTAAAAAGCACTTTGCACTTGATCACACCTCTGCTGCTCTGAGCTGCTTTTGGGTCAGTCACACACTCGTGACGTTGCTTATCGATGGTCCTTTCAAACTGCTGCTACATTTAGCTGCTGATCTTTCCTGTGTGTGGCATTTGGACCAGCCGATTGGCCTCCGGACGTGTCTCTGTTGTCCAAACATCCCTCTATCAGTAGGTGTTGGAAGTCACGCTGGCTATTTTCCAGCGCTGCTGACACCATCCTGGCTGTTTGTTACTGTCTGTTTATCAGCCTATTTTCGTTTCCTAACATTGAGGTAACATCACCAGTGGTATTTTAAAAGAACATAAGGGTCTTGAAATGCATTCATTTGTATTCCCAGTATATTGTTCTCACAGAATTGGTTTAAATTTTTCTGTGGCAATTAAAATTTTAATGTGGTTTTTAGTCGTGAGCTATTTTGTTGTGATTAAAGAGCTCCATCTTTATCGCAGCAGATTTTAGAGAAAATGTGCCAGCAGAATGCAGCAATGATCACCCCCATGACCCCTTTTTCACATGATGTATCTTGGACAGTCAGGTGACAGGAAAGGACTCACAGGACGGACAGAATAACAGGAAAAGAAGCCCCAAATATGAAGAGAAAGCACAAAGGCCAGAGTTGTACTTGAACTTCTCTAAATTGCGCCACATTGTCTGGTTTTGATCCTTGTTCTGCATTTTTGTATGATTTTTCTAGCTCGTTTCCTATTTCTAGCACTGACTAGCAGCTCTTTATAATGCCTAAACTCGAACTGGTCTCAACAGTGTAATTTGCAAAGATTGCTATTGTTGACATTATATACTGTACACACACACACACACACACACACACACACACACACACACACACACACACACACACACACATATCGGAACAAATATGTGAGTCAGGAACTTCTGACTTCATTTCTTATAACCAATTTACATTATCACTCAGAGTCCCTGTATTCATTTAGCAATTTTCAACAGCTCCACTGTTTCCATGACAACCAGGAGTATTAGTGAATAACCAGCAACATTCCTCCACGAATCCCTTTTCTTTAGCTTACTGTCTGGGAGATGACACATACAGTGTAAACTGTCTCTGCTGGGTTAAAGAAAATCACTTCCTGTAAAGAAACTCTTGGAAAATAAGGGTGGGGCGCACAAATAGAGACACCAGAGTCCAGTTGGGTCCCACGGGGGAACACAGTAACGCTACATTATCTAACGTCTCAAGGCCAGTATCTGGGATGGCTGAATACCTCCAACCTTTTCATGAGTGTGGATATGAGTCATGATAAACTGTATAATGATGAAATACTCAACTCTTCTAGTTATTGGTCAGCCCTAAATGATGTCTTACATTGTTGTTTTGGTGTTACAGTGGGTAGTTTTGAAAGCTTCAGATGGCTGTATGACTCTGGGTTTATTTACAGCAGACTTTACCTCACAGAGCACTCATGCTTACTTTCCAGCCTGTGTGTAGTTGTCCTTTTCATCCACATCGTGACAATATGCCATCTAAAATTCAATAGAAAAGAGCACAGTGTATGTGCATGGGGTGTTTCACTAGGATGTGCGATGCAGGTTAATGAAAGCAGGGCAGAAAAATGAAAAATTACTTGCAGGTGTTATTTATGTGCTGGCGTACAGCCATTCCTTTCCCCAGCAATATATAGAAAAATACCAAATAAACTCCTAGAAGACCTTGCTCAATTTAGCCAGCAAATAGCCACACTGCAAGAATTGCTGAAACAAGTGACTATTGACCTATATTATTATTATTTTTTTAAATATAACAGAATTGACAGATGGAAATAGCTTCTTGGGAATATCCCTGGCCTAATGAAGGCTGCCTCTAAGTTCTAAGAATAGGCAAATATAATGCTCAAATTCGACAAATTGTCTGTTGTTTTGGGGATTAAAAAACACCGTAAACATAGTCAGTGCGTCAAACAAAGAGTTGAAGAATGAACCAGATGTAGATGCTGCGATCTAAAGACGAGACGGCCCCGCCGGGTGACGCGACCTCGGGGCGAACGTGACTTCTCCGGGGTCCCTGAAGGCAGCGCGCTCCTGGCCCTTTAAAAGCAGCCGTCCTCGCGGGTCCGACCGGCCGCTGCTGCCAACCTTCGCTCCGGCGGTCCGGTCTGGGACTCCAGCCTTCCTCCTCGAACCTTCGCCGCGCTCCGGCGTGGTCAGCTGGGCTCACGGAGCCGCGGAGGTGGTAAAGTTTTGAATGAAGCTTTCCCGCAGGGACTGTGGAGCGGGGAGGAGGGGGCCGTGCGCGGAGCCGCCCGGGCTGAGATCTCCTTCACGATCACAACCCGACTGACGACGGCTCGGCCGGTAACCAGCTGAGCCGGACGGACGGTCGGACGGACGGACGGACGGACGGTCGGGCTCAAGGACGAGGACGTGGACGTCTCCGCCACCGGTGTCAAAAACCAGCGGAAAGTTTGGACAGAAAACAGAAAAGTTTGTTCTCGTCTCCTGTCAAGTCTCCGAGCTGCTGGACAGTAAGTTACTGTTTCATTCTGGAAACTTTGGAAGTGACCCGAGTAACCAAAATATCAGCAAAATGGATAAATACGAGGACCTGGGACTCGAGGCGAGCAAGTTTATCGAGGACTTAAACATGTACGAAGCATCAAGAGACGGGCTGTTTCGCACCAGGAGGGATGTAGGAAATAACCCCGACTTTGAAGAGACGAGGAAAGTTTTTGCCTCCAAAATGACTAAAATCCACATGCAGAAACACCAGGAGGAAATGGCAAGAAACAGCCAGGGGATGAAAATGAATGGTGGCCATAACAGCGCCCATCACGCCAAAGACCGCCCGCCTATAAATAGCAGCCGAGCGGCGGGGGAGGCGGCGGCCAAGCCCCCGCTGCTCTCCGGCCCCGCGCCGGGCGCCGCGGCTGCGCAGCCCTGCGCCCCGTTCGACGGCCAGAAGCACCACACAGGCGCGCAGTCTGAACTCCCAACAGGAAGGGCATATGGCTACGGAAACAATTACGATAATAAGGAGAGTTCGGAGCCACATGCATACCAGCACACCACCCATACTTCCTCCAGCCCAGGAAGCGCGTCTCACAGCGCGCCCACATATGCTCGTCACCCCAGCAGCCAGCCTGCGGTTTGGGCCCCGGCCAGTGAGAGCCAGATTTCCACAGCTGGGTCTGGGAGCAGCGGCGCGTCTCAGCCTCCACGCCAGCCTACGCCGCCCAGCACCCACGGCGTCCCACCCCAGCCCTTCCAGACGGGCGCCTCCTCTGGGAACTGGACCTTGCCTTCTTCTTCCAGGGGACTGTCGCAGGAGCCCGCCGGCCCCTCCAAACCGGACCTCATCCCACCCTTGCCTTTAAGTGCCTTCATAGGAGAAGCCGACTTGCACTTGCAGCAGCCCGCCAAGCAGGCCTCAGCCCCTTACACCTCCCAGTCCTCCCGACCCGGCTTCACCCCGAACGGTTCCACACCCGTGTCCCCGTTTTCATCTCCACCCACTGACGCGTCCCAGCATCAGGCCCAGAAGGCGTCTCCGGCCTCAGAGCCCAGCAGCATCGGCAGAGATGGCAGCCAGATTCAGTCTAAGAGCCAGGTCGCTGAGGCAGATGCCCTGTGCTCCTCAAAGCCTGCCCAGCCATTTTGTCAGCCTCTCCTCACGCAGCCGCAGGAGCCGGGCTTTTCAGCAGCCGAAATCAAATTAGAGGTATCGCTAAACGGCTGGAAAAAGAGATGGATGCGCAACCGAAGGCTGACTACTTTGGTAAGATATATGAGTCCGCCCGGCCTCAAACAGGATCGCCTGTCAGTTCATCTGCCTCTAAAACATGTTTAACTGTGACCAAATGCCCAACCACACTTCACCTTGAACCCTCACATAAAAGCACTCGTTTTTTTTAACATATCATCTTCTTTTTTCCTCTATGGTTTCCCCTGAGACTGTTCAGTCAAAGCTGCCAGCTAATTGTCTCAAATCCAACGTCCAAGCTGGATTTGCTTTGGTTTCACAAAGACCAAAAGCCCCGATACTGAGGCCACAACTGGCAACCACACCAACCTGCCAGGGGTTTCGTTGGCTGAGTTTGTGTAGCCATTGTTCTCTGGATGGTGTCACGCAAGAAACGCAGCACATTTCTGATGGCTCTTTTTGCGAGCATGCCATGCATGCCTGTGCACTTGATGTGCACGTGCACACAAGGAAGAGGGTAATGAATAACTGCAACGGCAACTGTTGGAGGCAAATTTTTAAAACTAGATGTTGTTATGCTTTTCAGTTATTCACCAGTAAGTGGAAAGAGAAAACAACTTTAAATATTTCTCTATATTATTACACTAAACACCTAAGTTGCTCTTTACGTACCTTGCTTATAAAACTCAACTATGATATATTAAGAATTTCATGTGAAATTTCTGTGATATGCTTTTCTGTGCTGCGGGTTGCCAGGTTTGATCACAGCTGCGTAAACAGTTAATGTTTAAATTAAGCTGTGTTTAGCTGAGCGATCTTTGCTGCAGATTTGGCCGATAATCACATGGCTGCCAGGTGTTTCCAGCCTGGGTTATTCATGGAAAATCCGTGTCCCACTAGACGGTGAGAGAAGGAGAGAGTGGAATGGCTGATATCGTGTTCACAGCTGCAGAAGACCCTCCTCGTCCTGGCCAAAGGGATTTCCTGTTGGAATGTCTGATGGGGTTCAAGGGAAGATGTTCTCACATGAACCGCTGTCGCCGAAGCCTCGGGAATAGCAAAATGACGCAAATTTTACAGTATGCAGCTTGCAAAAGGGCCGGTTTTATCGTTGCTATATACGTCTTTTTAACGCGAATCTTCCCACGTAGCCCACACAAAGTTTCCCACTAGACCACAGCTCATCCTCTGACTCATGCTTTCATGCTGGGGAAAAAAAAATATCTGTGTAGGCTAGTTTTATTCACTCAAACTGGGCATCGTGATAGATTTCTGTAAATGTTCTGTTCAATAATAAATGAACGGTGTCCAGTTTGAGCTGCTTTACTAAAAAGCTCATTATTATCAAAAGTTTTACATCATTTCAAAGTTGGAAAGCCCTTTTTTATTACTTCAGACACAGCCTAAGTGAAACGACGGCTCAGACCTGCTGCTCCGTGTTCCCAGCTGAGCCCGTAGGCCTAATACTGGTTGCAGCTGGAGGTTCTGGGAAAATCAGTCCGGTGCCAAAACTGCTGCGCTGGGGAATGTCTGCAGGAAAAGTGCAAAGAATTTTAAAATCGAATTGCGTGGAAGCAAGCTAGAGGAGTCCCTCGTACGTTCTGAGGTGCCTGCGGTGGTTTTGAATGGGCTGGCGGACAAACGGCGAGATTTAGGGGCCGCTTTGCGGGCTGCTTCTTTGTCCTCAGCTGCAAGCGTCTGTTGGGGTGTGGGATGAGTTCATAGGGGTGGGGAGAAGTGGGTGGACGCCACCCCACGTGTTGAGGCTCCCCTTTTCCCTTTTTCACACATCCAGTAGAACGTTTGAAAAGAGGATTAATTCATTCCATCTGGGGAGGGGAAAGCTTTGCATCAGCTCCTTCCAGGCGTTTTTGGCATTCGCGCTGCAGGTTTGGGAGGCCGACATCGGTGTCCGCGTCTCAGAGAACGTGACGTTCTTGTGGGTACAGCCACGTGTCAGTACACACACTCTGTCACCTCCAGGTGTGGCGCCTGTGCTCTGTTTTAAAAGTGAGAAAACAATGATGGCGTCACCTCTCGAGCCTTACTGGTGGCATATGGTTTTTATTTTGTTTAGGTGGGATTGTGTCCAGCTGATGACGTGAGAAATCATATTTAATGTGAGTCTGAAGCAGTAACACAACTGATACCAAAGCGCTGAGCGAGCACATACCTGCACAGTCACAAGTTCCTTTATTTTCCATCAGACTGCTTATCCGCCTGTTTTTCTTCCCCTCCCCCTCAAAAAAAAGCAGCCGGTACCAAAATAATCATGCCATTTGTGGAAAAAAAGATTGGCCAAACTGATAAGAAAGCTACTTTATTTTTAGTAATCATTTATAAGAAAAAAAAGCAATGCGAAAGAGCTTGAACTCATTTGCTTTAGCACATTTGAGGCAGGTATTTGTGTGTGATTGTTGTGTTGTTAGGTAAAGGAACAGCTGCTTTCTATTATTATCAGTTGTCTCCTAATCTCCCGTCCAGCTGATGTGGCTCCGATGGTCTGACCTCTGCTGTGGCATCAGGAGAGGTTTAAATGAGATTATCCATCAGGCCGGCTGTACTCTGGATTCTGGAAGTGTAACATGTAAAGATAGTTAATAAATAGCAGCGTAGATTGGGTTGATGGGTGTCGGCTACCGTGGAAACAGAAGTCTCTTTGTGTGTTTGAGGAGAACCAAAGCAGCCACACTCCTCCGCTGAGCTGCCCTTCTCCGTCACCAGCGCAGGTTCTGACAAAAACGTGCGCAACCTCATACCTTTACATTCAGAATGAAGGGTCTCGCCACTATTTTCCATTAATAGCATCTCCTGGCTGCTCCTGAGCCTTTAAGTGACATCATACCACAAATGGCTGAGTTGCGTTACAGTCTCGACAACTGCTGATGATGCTGATTAGTGCTGTCACTCACCGCCGTCCTCTGTGTTTACAGCACGTCAGTCGCACCCAGCAGTGAAATGCAGTATTTTCATGGCAGAAGGAGATGTTGTAATTAAATTGTAAAGTTCTGATTACACATAAAAGATGATGCCGCCGTTTATAGTCTGTTATTATGCAATCTTGTCTGACGTCCTGCCTTGTGATTTTTCTTCTTCTGCACAGCATCGCATGGCTATTATTGTCACACACACTCTAGTATTCACTTGATTGATAGTTTATCATGGAAGACATTGTTAAATGCTTTCTGAGAGAATGGGCGGGATCAAGCAGACTGCTAAAAACCTTCCTTTAACCTTTCTGAATGCATTTTGCCCTTTGTTGTTCCAGGAACCTGTGCTAAGTGCAGCAAAGAGGTCTATGGAGCCAACCAGGCCTGTCAGGCAATGGGTAATCTGTACCACGACAGTTGCTTCACCTGCAGCGCCTGCAGTAAGCACACACACACACACACACACACTGTACTATGAACGCTGTCCTCTGTCATCTGCCAATTTACAGAGCTTAAGCGTTGCCTCCTAACTAAAGAGCAGTGTGTCGCCCATTTTTTCATTCGCGGGCACACACTCATTTGGGGATTATTGTCCTGTGTGATTGGTGTTTGGTTTCTGGGTGTGCCCTCCACTCCTCAGACACACAGAAGTGAACATTTACCGAGCCAATGTTCTGTAAAAGAGAGTAAATTCATTTCGTTTTCCAGGTCATCAGACGGAACAGAATGCCGGTGACAAGCCAGGCTTTAGAAAGGGCAGAACTGTAAGGCTCAGTGTGTCGGCTGAGGGCGGGTGAAGCAGTAGCTGCTTGTCCCACCTTGTGCTGATTCACCGCAGGACATGTTGGTTAAAAATAAAGTGTCTTTAAAAGCTTTTGTGATCATTTGACTTTGAATTAAACTGTGAGGGAAAGGTTTTTAATAAAGCCTCCTCTTCATTTTTAGCTGTTATGAGTGACTTTCGTTAGTACATTTGACATTTCAGTAGGCGCGCTGATTTATGTTCTATATAAAAGTAAAAAATACTGAACTGCTTTTTCTTTAGTGGTGTAAATTGTGACCACCTTTCAGCCCACTAATTAGATAAAATTAGGTATCGTTTGCAGTTCATCACTCGGGCCCCACCGTCCTGTGTACGTTTGACCTGCTTCCTGGGTAGACAATGGCCCCCTGTCCTAGCCGCCATCTGACCTTCCTCGCTTCTCCAACCAATTAGGTTCTCTGTTTCAGATATCAGATGACGGCTACGTGGCGTATTCGCGGATCTCTTTTGACCTCTGCCTCCGTTCCACTCGGCAGCACCTTTAAACTCCGAGCAGGATTCTAAATGCAACAACCATTTTTCCTTATTTAGACTCCATCCTGAGTGTTGGGAGGGGGTGGAGGCAGGAAATAAGATGAAAACGAGGACATAGATTGTGACCTATTATGAAGCTGATGTCTGGAATGAGGGGTGTTTGTAGTTTATCCACCACATACCTCTCATAGCTTTCTTCTGCGGGGGCAGAGGCGCTGTTGAGCTCTCTGAGTGGCCCCAGGGAAAAGCATCTCTGCTGGGGTGGAATGCAGGCACAGAGGCCCTCTGTAGGCCTGGGTCCAGGCGGGCACCGAGTGCTGTTATGTCAGCTGGGGGTGAAATAAAGATTGGACATCAACATGGGACAGGGAGGGCATTCAGAAGAAGCACAGCAGCAAGCCTCCAGTACGGCAGAGGCGTGCTGACACGGCGTGTAATAGATGCACGCTAGTGCCCAGAGTTGGGCACAGTGAACGCCACTGTTGCCGCGGAATCCCACTATCCTCTCCAAGATTCCGGGTGTCAACTACCTGTTACATAACAGGATTTAGCACCTATTTATCGCCCCTTAGTTCACTACCGGTTTTCACAAAGGCACCTGAAATTTACAGGGTGTCTGCATGTGGCATTCAGCACTTCGAGGGGGGCTTCTTTCTAGGGGTAATTACTGACTGTTTACAGTTAGGCTGCCTGCTCCAGTCTCACGTCTGAACAAAGCTCAGGTCTTTAGCTGAGGCTTTAGATCCTGTTTTCATAATATCAGCTTCCATATGCCACCCCCCAAAAGACAAGAGAAGATCTAACTGCTACTGAGTCCGCTCACATTCTAACATCTGGTCGGTGTATGTTCTCAAACGTACGAAAACATTCCAGGTGCAAAAAATGTACCTAGCCCTCCGTACACCTCTTTTTTCTTCCGTCAAACCCAAACATCATGTAGTAAGACAAAGTATGTGTTATACTGCGGCTTCATACTTTTTTATTCATGTTTTTCCACAATATATTTTATCCAAATTAGTCTGAACATTTTACTGACTGAGTAAGTTATTCTTAAATAAAACAGGTTGAGGTTTTTTTTCCCTCTTTGTACATAATTTCATGAAGGAGCTTGTGGGATGTTTACATTTGCAGCTGGGCTGGTGTTTCCTTCTGTCCTGTGGGTGTTTTACATTTTTATGAAATGGTCACCGTTCCTGCTGGTTCCAGCACTAAGCCCTGACTCCTGACTTTGATTGAGCTTTTATCTTTTATACAAGGCCCAGAGCCTTCCATCTTTCTCTCACAGGGAAATAAAAGACGGGATGAAGAATGTGAAGAGAGGCTTTAGACCATATCTCTCTTTCACCCCCTCCACTCCTAAGTCTTCTCTTCAGGGACGCGGCTCCCAGACGGTCCCTCAGTAATTACACTCGGGGCCTGGTCCACACCTTTGCCCTGCTCAAATGAATGGCCTACTTGTGTGTATTGTGTGAGCCTCGCTTAGACGTGCTGCATAACCTGTTATTGTACCAAGTATTATAATGGAAAGGTCAGTAATTGCTGAAGAATTTCATCTGTCATTATTCATAAAAATGGGTTGAAATGTGTTATTTTCCTCTTCCTATTGACACTGGGAGAGCACGCAGTGCTGCACCGTGGAAACGCCATCCTCGGTGTGGGTCCAGTGTCTCGAATTGGGCCAGGACCAGCCGCTCAAAACACTTCATCACATGGGTGTGGGTGCTACAGGGCGGTTGTTGTTCAGGCACGTTGGGGAGGAATGTTTCGGCACTGGCACGATGGAGGTAGTCCTAAAGCACCACCGTCCGGGCACAGGGACAGGTTGGAAATGTCTGGAAAGACCACGGTCTGTGCACCCCCCTGCTCTAAAGGCACCGTCACGTGCCTCTCGCGGAAGCCGCAGAAAATGAAAGCAAATAATATTAAATCGCGAGATAACATCATTAAATTGAATATTCCCTTGTATTTTTTTAGTGCTCTTTTGAGGACGCTGCCGATGATAAAATCAAGCGATTTCAAGCTTTTTTTAATACCAGCACTTTTCCCCCTGCTTTTCTGTTACATTCCTGACACCATCACCTGAATATTGTGAGGTTTATTTGTCAAAGAAGCAGCCGGGCAGAGACGGAGCCTGACTAACAAAAGGGGGCTCCTCTCCTCTGTTGTTAAGCGCTCCCTCTCTGCTGTCCCCTCTTTTACCTTCCCAGTCCCAAAAACATGTGAGGAATGTTGAGTCTTCCTGTGGGATCTGAGCAGGAGCGGCTTAGTGATGTGTGCAAACAAATTCTCCTCCGTCTGCGGGTGCAGCAGTCACACAGAGGACTGTCTGGAAGCATCTTATCATGCCATCTTAATTCTGCTTGCTGTGAAGGTCGTCCACACCAGTGAGTTCCCCGCATTGATTTTTAGGAGGGAGTTTTGTTAAATCTGTTGCACTTGTCTTGTAATTGGGTTTAATTGACACTTTTTTTTCCCCTGCCCCAGTGAAAGCTGCTCTGTAGGATGAAAAATATTCTGCCCAGATCATACATCAGTAGTTTGATTTATCTGCCCAGGATCCAGCAGGATATAATGAATATTGTAGGAGTATCCATTACCTCTGAATGGGAATAATTAATCACCACAGTCCTGCAGTTGGCCTGAAGCTGCCTTGCAGGACTTTCCAGCGAGACCTTTTCACACTGACTCACATTATCTTGTCTGATCAATAATAAGGCAAGCTTGTTTGTCTTGTATTTGCAGAAATTATGTCAGATAAAGGGACTCATAAATGACTCTGTGCAGGTCGACGGCTGAGAGGAAAGGCTTTTACTACGGGGCGGGAAGGTTTTCTGTGAAGGAAGACTTTCTGGTGAGCAGACAGTGCATGAATCAGTACTTTGTTCAGCGAGCTGAAATGTGTGATCCTGTCAGCTTTTACTGGGATTTTTCTTTGTTTGCTAACCAAAATTTCCCTGTATGTCGTCCTTAAGTGATTAAGACGGCTGAGGCGCTCGCCCTCGCTAAGCCATTGTTGGCTATTGTTATTCTACTCCTGTCTCTCCTGTCTGTGGCAGTACTCCGGTTTCCAGCAGTCTGCAGACAAGTGCAATGCCTGTGGACATCTGATCATGGACATGGTGAGTGTCTGCTCAGCTACCCCTCTGTGTGTGTGTGTGTGTGTGTGTGCATGTGTGTGTGTGTGTGTGTGTGTGTGTCTGGGTGAGAGAGAGGTGAATCAGATGATCTTTGTGGATAGAAATGTCCTGCATTTGTTTCCTTGTCTGCCACATCTGCACGTTTCAAACACCTAATATCCCGTTTGTTACATTTGTGCGGTCTGCAGTGAATTGTGTGTATGTTTTTCTTTGCACACTACATCTGTGCCTCAGATTGGACATAAATACCCTAACCCAGTCCTGTAGTAAATTGCACCCAGTGGTTAATTTGGCGGTTTGCTTCTCTCTCTCTTGTTGTGGTAGATCCTCCAAGCCCTGGGGAAGTCCTACCACCCAGGCTGCTTCCGCTGTGTCATCTGTAACGAGAGCCTTGACGGAGTGCCCTTCACCGTGGACACGGAAAACAAGATCTACTGCCTCAAAGATTACCACCGGTGAGGAGCACCTGCTGCAGCGTGTCAGAGGAACACGATGTGGCTTTTGTGGAGAACGCGTTGGCACCGTGACAGTCCGGCGACAGCACAACCCCTTCGCAGGAACAGGCTGAGCGAGTCTGCCTCTGCCTCGTGTGTCAGACACACACACAGGGAACGAGGGGCAGCGAGAATGGCAGGCTGGACAGCAGCCCTGCAGCCAGCTCAGGGTTAGCTGAAGCTTCTCAGTGGAAGGAAAAGGTGCGCTACGGACGGAGAAAGGAGCACACGTCTGATCCCTGATCCCAGATCCCACCTGTGATCTCAGGGCCAAACCCTGGTTGTGTAAAGAGCATGTGTTTGACTTTTAGCCACAGTCACGCCTCTCTGCACAGACAGGCGCTCCCCTGTTCCCTCCGGCAGCCATGTGCCAGCCATGTGTGTGGAAATAATGAATTTATTTTGCTCTTTGTTTGTCTGGAAATTGCGCCTTAGAGAGGCGAGATAGCACGTCCAGTAGGGTCAGGGCATCAAATCAAATATTAACTCCAGCACGGTTGAATCATTCAGCTCTCTCCGTTACTAAACCACAGTTGACCTGTGTTCACCTCAGGTTCTTTATCTTCCTCAGGGTCCTTGCACCGAAATGCGCAGCCTGCAAACAGCCCATCCTGCCATCAGAGGTAAGTTAGCACCACCTTTCTGTTCCAGCCGGATCGAACATTCATGGTCGGCACGCGCGAGTTAAAAGTAACAGCGCAAAAGGTTAAAAAGCAAAATAAAGAAACAGGTTGTCAATATTTAAACTCTTTTGCATCCAGGTGTGTGTTTACCTCTACCCACAGCTCATCATTCACTTTTGTGAACAACAGATAGATAGAAACAGACATTACTTGGCAAAAGCAAAGAAAGATCCAAAATTAGAGTTGACTTTCCTGGAATGTCCCCTGCCCTCCTTCTGAGCACTGAAGCTGCTATTCAGAGGACTGTGTGTCTGTGTGTGACCGTCTGCCTCCATCCCTCCAACTGTAACTGGAGAAGGTGACTAATTCCCTCTTTTAAATAACTGGGAAAGTCAAACAGCAATCACAGAGGCTGTGATGTGCTGGATCGTTGTGCTGCTCTGTCAGATTCCGTCTGTAAACCCCCCGACACCCCCGTGTTGGCTCCAGTGACGCGTCGACAGTCAATGTGCTGATCAGCTTGTCTTTTCTTCGCTGTTTCAGGGCTCAGATGAAACAATCAGGGTTGTATCCATGGATAAAGACTACCACGTGGACTGCTACCGCTGCGAGGTGCGTTATCCCCCCCAGACGTTTCTCTTTTCGACCTAAATCGCGCGTGTTGGTGTTGGTTTGGACCGGAGCATCCCGACCTGCTCATTAGGACAAAAGACATCCTGTGCAGATCCCCCGTCTTAATTGCAGCCTAGGTGGTAATTGCAGATTGCTCAGGAGAGTTGGTATGCAGCAAGTCATCATCTCATCTCATCATTTCACTCAAGTGACTTTTCAGGAATCCGTGTTCTAGGAGGCGTACTTGCATCAGGATCCTTCCTCTTCTGTGATACGGCTGCATCCTTCTGGGGGACTGGGGTTCATCTTTTAGGCTTTTTAAACCCCAGTGCTGATTTCTTGATTTCCTTCCTGGGTCTCAAAGCGGATGGATAACGGCTAAAACGGCC
Source organism: Tetraodon nigroviridis (assembly GCA_000180735.1). Taxonomy (NCBI): domain Eukaryota; kingdom Metazoa; phylum Chordata; class Actinopteri; order Tetraodontiformes; family Tetraodontidae; genus Tetraodon; species Tetraodon nigroviridis. The sequence continues at coordinate 726,770 of CAAE01014587.1, read as the reverse complement.
TGTCCATATTTTTGACACTGTCTTTTCTGCTGCGTCCCCAGGAATGCAGGATCGAGTTGAACGATGAGGAGGGTCACCGCTGCTATCCTCTGAACAGCCACCTTCTCTGCCACTCCTGCCACCTCAAAAACATCCAGGGCTGCGCCTCTTCCAGCACCAGCTGCTCCTACTAACAGTGGAGGGCGCCACCCGGGGGAAGTATGGCCACACCACAGCGTGACGAGGCTGGAGGACACAGACAATTCTTGTTGTAGAGGATTGATTCATTAGGTCAGATAAACCATCATCAGACCATCAATGGAGGTGTATTTCAGTGGAACGTTCATGAAGTTATGCATTTACAGGAGGAGGTGTCAACACACCAATTTAATGAAGTTATACTGATTTGACTTTTTTTTTTTGTAACTCACATATATGTATACATCAGCTGCTTTTGTTCTGTGAATATCTGGCACGCTGCGCCATGTTCACAGCCTTAATATAGGATGTCCAGGTACCAGATGTGCCTTTACATTAGTTTCCATCCGTAATAAAATACTGTTAATGGAAGAGTTGAATAACAGGCTGGTGTTAAATCACTGGAAAGTCATTTTTTGTCTCCAGAATGGTGCTCAGTTATAACTGGACCCACCACTATTGTCCATAGGGAAAGAAAGTTGGTGATAATCATTTTGGAGCGCTGCCATTCCTCTGATGTTAATGGTGCCTTTATCCTTGATGAAATGCTTTTCTGTGCTTTGTGTTAACAACTTTACCTTTTTTTCCTATCCAAAATGATTCTTCAAAAGCTCTGGTTGCTAGAAATATTTTTGTGATTCTCTCTGCACATATAAAACCCTTGGAAGTAGCTCTGTTTGTAGGATGTGTATTTAAAAAAGGGATTAGTTGTTGGAACTAAGTTTCTTTGACTTGTTTTGAGAAGCTGCTTCTTGCTCTTCTTGGCAGTCTGTGTACATGCCGGCAGTTTAGTTTGCTTTTCCTTCCAGGTCCTTGTGTCACAGTTGATCAAAATCATAATAAAGATCAGACATGCACCCACGATGATATTTATTAAATGCCTTTAAATATCCAAAAATGTCAGTTCTTTGGCCTTCTTTGGAACGAGGGGAATTGTGAGCATAACTCTAATTTACCACTGAGTCACTTAATTGACTGCAGAAATGGTCCTAAAATTAACAGCATTTGTCCAGTTATCAACATGTGAATAAAAAATGCATCTGAAGGCATTGTTTTTTTGAAAAATCTAATCAGGATCCAACTCTATAAAAACTTGCATCTGTAAATTACATGTTTGCATCAAGGTTTTAACGTTTAACCTGATAAAGGAAGAGAAACAAACTTGGGCTGCACTTCCCAGACGCAACCACCAGAGGGGGCCGTTCCTCTTTACTCCGCCTGAGTTGAAGACGCGCATGTTTTTCCATTTAAAAAGGGCTTTTTTTCTTCTTTAAATGCCGTGTCAAAGACAAAAAAAGAAAATAAAATCGTTTTTTGTACCCATTGTCCTATGTGCAGGGTGCATTATTGCGGAAAAACTCAAAAATACAATCAGAAAAATGAATATACGCGCAGACAATATGTTGTGCGAGATGAAGTTGGTAAAACAAATACTTTAAATATTTCCACTTCTATATCATAGTCTGAAAAGCAAACGTAGTTTGAAAAGCACGCAGTCCTTTTTATACACTTGCGCATCTTGAAAAATGGAACAAAACTCCACTAAAACAGACGACCGCTAAATAAGTAGGTAGAGTCCGCAGTAAACTAGATGGATAAGAAGCCATCTCTGATTATAGACTTGGCCTTTAAATATATGCTTGGCTTGTCTTTGGAGCAAAAACTCTGCGGATTGTACACAACCTATTGTCGTTGTGGTTTAAAGCGCAAGCAGCGTAAAAGTCTTTAAAAGCTCCTCTAAACTCACCGCCACCATTAACTACCGTTAAAATCTCCACAATGTCGTCCTTTCTCTCTCCGGCATGACGCGGTGACAAAAACGAGCGCACCAGACGCCCCCTTAGCCCCGCCCCCCCGGGCGACGCCCCCCGGTGACGGCAGCAGAGCCTCCCAATGCGGCGGGTTTGTACCGAGAAGGCTGGCAGCTCCGTGGGGGGAAAACGTGCGCCTGTCCCGGGGTGCGTGTCAGTCAGCAGCGGTGAAAGGAACGAGCCAGGCCCGCAGCCTCCCCGCACAGCTGCGGGTTCACAGCGTCCGCGCGGAGCCGCGCACCGATGCATGGGTGCGGGTGTGCAGATGTCTGGCGCTTCGGGGGGATCTAGGAGCCGGAGCGCGGCTGATGGAGATGCTTGGACTTTGGATTCTGGGAGTTTCTGAGCGGCTGCGAGTGTTGCCTTTAGTCCCCGTCACGTAAAAAGACCTCGTAATTAACTCTTCTTTACCGCGTTGAACAGGTGAGCAATAAAACGACTTTGTGTGCCATCTGGGGCCAACCCTCGGACATGGTTTGACATGTGTTTGTTATCCAGGCCGCTTTTTGTTTGCGTGCTTTGAGCACACAGACAGAAAACGCGACGCTGGCGCGTTCGCCCGCTGCAGAATGATGTCTTTGTGTGTGTGTGTGTGTGTGTGTGTGTGTGTGTGTGTGTGTGTGTGGTGTGCGTCCTGTGTGTCAGCGCAGGCATGGATGGGATCGGGAACACCATGCAGAAGAAGGCTGCAGAGCTGGAGCGGCTGGCCGAGGTGCTGATCACCGGAGAGCAGCTCAGGTGGGTGCTTCCGTCCCTGCGGGGAGTCGGCCGTGAGAAAACCGGCTGTTCCACGGCTGCTGGCCTGTGACTCCCCCTGACACGGTGCCGCGGGGCCAGGAGCTGCAGAAAGGCTCCCCTGTCCGCACTGGGACCCCGCTGAGCTCCGCCGCCCTCATACCCCAGCAGTAGGCTGGGTTGCTCCAGTAACCTTTGAGCGTTGACCCATCAACTCCCACCCTGCCCACTCAGCCAGTGGGGGCGACTGGTTCTCAAAGCCGGACCCTCTGACCCAGCGTATGTTGGGTTCCTGTTTTCTTCAAAGGGCCCCCACGTGCTCCCAGTAATGAATGGAGGCTTAGAAGGTAAAGCGTGGCACCAGTGCCTGCAATTCCATTCCCAGTGGACCCAGTGGACCCAGTGGAACACACACCATGGTAGCTTTCCGCCAGTGGCTGCCGGCAATGGGGCAGAAACACACACACTCCTGTTCCCCACGCCTGCATTCAACATTCGCGTCTGGTTATGCTCCTGTGGGTCGTTTGTCACCGGTGTGTGTGTGTGTGTTTCACTGCGGCTGTGTGTTTATTGGTGTTCCTGGCACAGCTGTACTTTAGGCCGACGGCTGCCAGCTGGCTGCTCTGACGGGGTCCGTCCTGGTCCCTGCTGCTCTGGGGAAAAGGTCCCCCGGTTTGGTCTGTGCGGAAGTGAAGCCCTCCGTAACCAGAGCGTTCACCAGAGCGTTCACCAGTATTCACCCCCGCCCCCGCCCCCGCCCCGACGACTTCGAGTCACGACCTTTGACCTAAATCTACTTCCGCTTATTGTCCCAAAACGATGGCAGCAGCGGATCCTGCACATCTGCAGTGTCTGTCATGAAGAAGAAAGATCTGTGGGAAAGTGACCCACTTGCTGAAGCCTCGGTTACTTGGAATATTCCCATTTCCCTTTTATTTAGTCGCTGTCAAATACATGCAAAACCATGAAAAATCAGTCAGACGTCCTCCGCTGTGCTACAACAGCACTCGGCAGCAGAAAAAACGGGCGCTAGCTGGTATTTTTGCACGTGTGTGCTGGCAGATTGACCCGCCTGGCGCGTGGCCATGTGACGCGCTCCGGGCCGATGTCACACTGATATCATGACAGATGCAGCTCTGCGCGGTCTTGTGACCAGCTCGTGGCGGTAAAAAGAGCATTTGCGACACGTGGGTGGTTTCGGCATCACGTTGGTCGCACACTGAGCCGATTGTCAGCATAAGCAACATCTCCAAACCTGGAGGAGAAACTATAGAAATGTTCTGAAGGGAGGAGCGCCATCGGGAATGATTTACCCGTCTTGAGCGGGTCAAGAGTCCGTCGTTTGGACGGTCCCCACAGTTGGCGTTGCTCCTCCAGAGCGATGCCAGCCGTTGGTATTATCTAGGTCAGGGTCCTAAATTTCCGGATGGCCTCCTTAGCGTTGGTTAGCATAGCTTTAGCGGCGCATTGCTAAATGTACTGTTTTCTGTTGGCGACCCGTTGGCTGTCTGCCAGGCTGCGGCTCCACGAAGGGAAGGTGATCAAGGACCGGCGGCACCACCTGCGCACCTACCCCAACTGCTTCGTGGCCAAGGAGCTGATCGACTGGCTGATTGAGCACAAGGAGGCCATGGACCGGGACACGGCCATCAAGATCATGCAGAAGCTTTTGGACCAGAGCATCGTTCACCACGGTGAGCCTGTTTCCAGACAGCTGACGCTCAGCCTCACTCCAGATGCAGTCGCTGCAGTGATAGCCGTTGCCATGGTTTCCCTGCTCCGTGTAGGAAGCTCACGCAGGTAGCAGCCTGGCTAATGTCAGACCTCCGCTCTGTTCCTAGTGTGCGACGAGCACCGCGAGTTCAAAGACATGAAGCTGTTTTACCGCTTCCGGAAAGACGACGGCACCTTCCCGCTGGACAGCGAAGCCAAGGTCTTCATGAGGGGACAGAGGATCTATGAGAAGTAGGAACGCCACGCAGGACACAAACAAACCACCCACCACAGGACACCCGGACACCTTGAAAACGAACAGAATCTCACACTCAGGAAAGAACCAAGGCGTTAAAGTGCTAGCAGCTACCAATGCTAACGATTCAACCATGAGATTATGTTTTTGTTCCTCTATCTGGAAGCTCTTCCCGGTTTCATTCCTCTCTTAGAGTGAAACTATTATCTGCTGCATGATTATGAAGCACCAACTTCTGCCAAAATTTGAACATGTTGATGTTATTATGGGGGAACAAACAGTCAAATTCTCTAATTTGAGCATTATTTACATAAATAAACAGGAAAAAAGAGGTGCACGTGAAGTTAACACTTAGTTTATTCTGCAAAACGCAAAAGCAGATTCTCTTCTCCTCTACTTATTCTGCTACCCTGCTACTTGTTTAGCACAGGTAAACTGCAGTTTACACATACACACACACACGTTGCATAAGAGGAAGAAGAAATATAGTCCAAGGGAGACATCTGTCGTTTTAGTGCTCAAAGCTATGTGTTTATGTAATCACCATGGTGCTGCATAGTACACACACACACACTCACACATGCACGCACACACATTCACACACACGCACACACACACATGCACACCCAATGTGTCTTTGCTCCGCTTCATTCTGTGTTTCTTTCTCCGACCACCTCTCCGTGCTGCATCCTTCATGAATGATGTTTGGAAATTCAGCTTTTTTTTTTCCTTTCAGAGACGCAAAAAACACACAAGAGAAATTATTAAACCGCCAAACAGGTCTTTCTTACTTGCCGAGGGGTGTTGACGTATGAGTTTTTTGCACGTTTTTGCGTGATTTCGTGACCCAATCTCACTAGTTGAGTACCTCGGAGCAGCCGCCTGTGATGGCGCCAGCCTGAACGTTCCTTTGTGGCCCTGATGGAAATCTAAATCTGGCCATGGTGGTGCTGCTGGTGCTAAAGTACCTGACTGGGACAGGATGGCAGCAGAGATCCTGTTGACAAGAGCACATCCTGTTTGATGGGTGAGCAACATAAAAAAACAAAACAAGGACCCAAACTGCCACTGGACAAGAGAGGCCGGCTCCTCTGTTGTCCCTCCTCAAATATTTGCCCTGGCTCCTTGTGGGGGCCACCCCTCATGTGAGCGCCTGGCAACGTGTTGGCACCAGTGTGAAGTTACCGGGGTAACCCTGCCAGTTGTTATCTCTACCTGCTTCCTGCTAATCTGGCTAATTACGTTAGTTATTCTCTGGTCCTGAGAGTCCGACATTTTATTCATTTTATTCTGTAAGGACTCCTGGAGTGTCCCGTTTAAAGTAAAAAGAGTAATTATTGACAGCAGTGGTACCACGAAGTGTAATGTTTTTAATGGTCTGGATGTTCAGGAGGATAAAGACGGTAACAGTGATTCACATTCGACATTAAATAGTACATTTTCCTTATCTGAAGATGTGTCTGTTCCAGGATCTGCTCTGAACTCCATGTTTTATAGTTGTAGATGCAGTCAGTGCAGCTCGTTTATTAATATTTTATGAGCAATAAAATCAAAATGAAATGTTTGCGGAGGTCATGATGAATGTGACCCACTTACTCACCTGATTGCGGTTTTATCACCAGGCATGTGTGAACGCCCGGCCTGCTGACTGTGGTGTGGTGCTGTGGCGACACCAGTACTCCCGGTTCTCCTCCACTCCTCCTCCGAACGGGTTCAGTACTGGAACTCGCCCTCACCTGTTTCCACTGGGAGCGCGCGGCCTCGTGCCGTGCATCCTTTACCAGAATACTCCGATGCTGCTCGGGACTCCTGTAGCTTCTTCTGACGCCATCTGTTGGTTTGAGATGTTTATATGGATTAAATCGCATTGTGGACGCAGCCAAGTCCTGCGGAACATAGCGTCCTGGTATTTTTGGCGACAGACATGGGGCGGAAACACAGCGCTGAAGCGTCACATCCATTAAGATTTGACACCGTTCAGATGGGTTTTACCCAGTTTAGCATGAAAAAGTTCTGTTTTAGCTCCAGCCTTCGTGTGTCCTGCTTGAATTTAACTTTAGCTTTTAATCAATGCCAAAGCCGCTTTTTCTGCAGCTCTGCCTTTGTAAACACGTAGCTTGGTTACACCCAAAGCTAACAGGCCTGCTGAGTCTTTATTTAGACGTTATGTATATTTAACCTCTATTCCCTCCCCCAGGTTTATGGCAGCATCTAAATGAAACTCCTCAGTGAACAATTGATTGACAGAAATTAGCAGCACGAACAGAAAGTGACTGATTTTCTGCTCCTTTGACTATTGACTGAATTAAGTTGAACAAATCCTTGGGATGAAGGGGACATCTGAATTGCTTTCTTTATATTTCTATCTTTTCTTGTCCCCGCAGGTTGATGAACACAGAAAACAGCCTCTTACAGACCAGGGAGGAGGAGGGCGGGACGTACGAGCGGGCGCTGGTGGCGTCCCAGTTCATCGACTGGCTGCTGCAGGAGGGGGAGATGGGGACGCGGGCGGAGGCGGAGCAGCTGGGGCGCAGGCTCCTGGAGCATGGCATCGTCCAGCACGGTGAGGCTGCTGCTCACTACAACAGCTGACTGTCTCGCCGTTCGCCATTCCGCTTCCCACCGCAGACTAGTGGACGCAGACACCGTTACACACCCGGGCAAACGTACGGTGGACGGGTGGTGGGGATTGTGTTTCGCCCGATTCTCTGTGACTCCGCCTTGACCAGTCATATTCCAGGCTAAGGTCAGGAGTGTATCGAGTTTCGGAGCCTTCCAGATACACACGGGGAACCCAGGTCGCCTAGTTAGAGGTCTCTGAGTTCATAGGTGCACAAATAAAAGGGGTTCTTTTAAAGTACAATCAACCAAATACAAAAACTGATGCTAAAGAATAGAATAGCAGATGATACACGCTGAGAGACCGCTGACCACACACAGTTTGTGCTACAGGCCGTGTTTCTAGTGAGGAAACAAGAACAGAGCGCTTCACGTGTTTAGGAAGTGTGCTGGACTTCCCTCCCTCGCATATTTGCAAACCCTCAAACCAGTAAAGGCCCAGCTGGTCCCTGAAGGGAGTCCATGTTGACACCAGCGCTGCTCAAGTTTGGAAAAACTGCTTTAAACACAAAGAGCATGCTGACCACCGCCTGTGTGTGTGTGTGTGTGTGTCTGCCGTTTCGTTCTTTCTCCACCACATGACAGCAAATTAGATTTGCTGGTCACTCGGTCGCTGATGGTGTGTGTGTGTGTGTGTGTGTGTGTTTGTGTGTGTGTGTGTTTGTGTGAGGGAGTCACATGGTTTCACACACGGGCGTGTATACAAAGCAGGCCTGGATGCATCTGTTGTGTCTGGGTCTTATTGTTGCCCGCTGGCCAGCGTGGAGCTGCTGAGACCTGAGGATCCCCACACAAAGAACCAGCAGGTCACAAACAAACTGGGAGCCCAGATCCCACCAGGGCCCCCCGCTGGCCTACCGACAAACACGCTCCTAAAACTGGCCGGCAGTGAAATTAAAGAGAGATGAAGGTGTTTTATTGAGTGAACTGCGGCCTTTTGCCTCATTTGTCTGGCACCTATGCGGTTCCCCCTGGTGGGTTCAGGGCCCCGGTTCCCCCTGGTGGGTTCAGGGCCCCGGTTCCCCCTGGTGGGTTCAGGGCCCCGGTGCTGCTCCTCAGGTCGACGCTCTCTCGGGTCGCCTCCTGTTTGTTCAGCACAGGTTTGTTTGGTTTTGTCTGAGACCGGCGGGAGCGTTTGGAACGCCGGCGCGCTTCCTCCCTCCTCATCCTCCCGTCTTCTGTGTCTGCAGTCACCAACAAGCACCACTTTGCTGACGGTCCCCTCCTCTACCAGTTCAGGATGAACTTCCGGCGACGGCGGAGGCTGATCGAGCTCCTGCACGAGCGTGGCCGCGGCATCCCCGAGAGCCACGACAGCCCCTTCTGCCTCCGCAAGCAGAACTCCGACGGAGGCAACACCAGCTTCCTCTCAGGTAGACACACTCGGAGGCTTGGCTGGAGGAGGTCCCCAGTAACATATTAACTTTGTTTCTGTCCGGTCCACACGCCCACGCCATTATCGGCGTCCTTGGCAATTTCTGCCACAGAGATAATGGAGGTTATGATTCAGTTCTTTATGTGGGGCATCTACAAGCGGTGTCAGGGATGCAGCAATGGGCAGAGATAACACACGCTGCCTCTAAGTAGGACAGCGGTGCTATAAAATAAAACCGAGAAATCAGGACAAAACACGACGGACGCTCAGGGCAGGTTGTGCAGACCAGGGTCAGATCAGACTTTTTGGTTTGTTTCCAATCACGTCTTTTGACTTTATTCTGATACCTGTGTGTGTGTGTGTGTGTCAGTGAGTCCTTCTAAAGAGATTAAGGTGGTGATCGGAGCTCGGCGGAGCAGCTTAAGCAGCAGCTGTGGCAGCAGCGGTTATTACAGCAGCAGTCCTACACTCAGCAGCAGCCCACCTGTCCTTTGCAACCCCAAATCTGGTAAACACACACACACACAGACACACACATCCGTGTGCTTCTGCCTTTGTGAGGCCTTTGTAGACATAGTACATTCCCAGTTCTAACTCAACGTTAAAGCCCAGACTAAACCCTCAAACAGGCCTTTGAACGTGCCAGAACCAGCCAACATGTCCTCACTTCCTGAAAATGTCCCCACTCTGACATAAATGGCTTCTGTTAGGGCAGCTGTGATGGTTGCGCTTCGTATGTGATCACGGCGAGAGACTGTGACCCTGCAGCCAGTGTTTACATTAACGCTCCTCTTCCAGCCTCACTCAACTGGCTACGCTGGTAACGAGGAACAATCACACTCCTCATTTAGAGTGCTTTCACCTGTGAGCCGCCGCTTGGATGAAAAGTGTGTATGTGTGCGCGCGCGCGTGTGTGTGGATAGGTGTGTTTGTGTGGATTCCACTTTGTGCGTCCTCTGAGGTTTCCGTTGGGCAGAATCCTTGAGAGAGTCTCTTTGTAGCAGCCAACCTGAGGGCTCACACACTCCACATACAATGAACAGGAAAAGCAGGATACACACCAAATTCCTCTCGATGTAATGGGACTTTGAACGTTTGTTTACACGGAAGCAACAAGCGGGACATTTGAAGCCGACTGTGATGATGCATAAGCTAAGGAAAGAGGCTAATCTTTATTTATCTAACCCTATAGAAATATTCAGATCAAAGTTCTTACATTACTTAAAAAGAAGAGGAAATTTCTGCTTTACCATCTTTATGCATAGCTTTTAAACCAGTGTGCAAATACATCTATTATTATACACACACACAAACAGTACAAATGACTGTAAAAATACTGTTTTTTCTCTGTTTTGAGGCAATTATGTCGGGCTGAGTAATACCCTGGGAATAGCGGTAGGGCTAGTTTTTCAGCAAGTGTGGAGGCTGTTCAGTTCTGCCCGTCTGCAGATAAACATGCAGCACCTGCTCTCGCCTGGCGTGTGGATCTCACCCTTTTAATCTGCTTCATTCAACAGTCCTGAAAAGACAAGTGAGTCCAGAGGAGCTGCAGACGCCAGGAGGACCTTTCCTGAAGAAGACTTTCACTGTGAGCTCTGACACAGTTTGGAACACGCTAACAAACATGAGCGCCGACACCAGAATTAAACCCAACACTGTGAATGTTTCAGCTGCCTGGTTCGCTCACAAAGTATAAACACGAGGTTCTGAGCCTGAACACACACCAGGAGTTCCCATGCACACAACCAGGGATTAAATTTCAAATTATGCATTTTTTTTTCCGACTAGCCACTCCTTGTCTGACGTAAAAAGACACGAGCACTTTCACACCGACGCACCAGGCCTCCCAGGCTTCCCAGGCCTCCCAGGCTTCCCAGGCTTCCCAGGCCTCCCAGGCCAGAGAGCTGCTTCCCTCACATCACTTCTTTTACTCTGGTTGTTCTGCTCCTAGATTGTTGGCGACGCTGTGGGCTGGGGCTTCGTGGTCCGAGGCAGCAAACCCTGCCACATCCAGGCCGTGGACCCCGGTGGACCTGCGGCTGCCGCTGGCATGAAGGTAAAGACGGGGACAGACACCACCTCATCCAGCTTGAAGTTTGGACCGAGAGGTCCAACATAGCTCCTGTTTGCTTTTCCTACATAGATATCATCTTCTGTGTTTATCCTCTGTCGTTTGAGCTCTTGTGATAGGGAAAAAAAAGGCTGCTGGTAAAAAATTAATAGGAAGAAAAAAAGAAGAGAAATCCTTCCTGGAACCGCAGCTTGTGTGAGGAAGGTGCTGTGGGTCAGGAGTCGAGGGGAGAAAAAGGCTAATGGCGGCTTGGTTACCACAGCCGGCACGAAGGTATGTAGGCAGAGTGGCAGCAAGGAATTCTGGGAATGCCGAGAGCGAGCAGCCGAGACCACAGCATGGATAAGGGAGAGGAGAGGGCCGCAGGAGCCCGAAGCGGAAACCGAAAGAGAACCAAGTTTTAAAAGGGAAGGACGGTGAAAAGATGGTATCACTGAAGGAGGAAATAGCCTCCTTATCACCTGCTTCAGTTATCGTCAACGGTGATATTTAATTGCCATGGAAACGAGTGAACTATGTTCGCGGCCGGGTCATAAAGCGGTCCACGTGAAGCCTGTTGACCGATTGAGCAATAAACATCTGCACGTTGAGGACCCGAGCGTGCTCAAACGCCTCTTCAAAACCGAATATTTACCAGAAATATGAGATTTCGGCGTCTGTGGCCAAGCCCAGCCTCCACGTCTCCAGCAGGTATTTGGTTGATTATTAAGCTGGAACACAATCCTGAAGACGGGGCAGATCGCTGCACCCGCTGACCTCCGAGGAGAGGTTCTAAAGTGCACTACCAGGCGCTTGTCGTCACTCACAGACCTCCTTCCCACCACTTTGCGTCGGCTCGTGCGCATTTTTCCAGCACACACAGACGCACCATCAGCACTCCTGTGATCGTTAGGAGCCATTTGTCCATTTCCACCTCCTACCATCACCTCACACACAGTTCAGGTTTGTTGGCCAAACTGAGAAACTTCCGTTTCGAGGTGCTTGTTTCTCCACTCGTCTTCGTTTTCTGCCTGTTTTTGCCTCTAGATGAGCGTGATTTTAACCCTGCCAGGAGCCATTCAGTTTGGCTGGATGGCGGCCAAGAGCAACACGCTCGCTGCCTGAAAGGAGAGATGCATCACTGGGAGAGAAAAGAGGAGGAGTCTCTAAAAAAACATGGATTGAGAGAGAAATGAATAATGGTAGCAGCCAGATGTTTGTTAGGAAACGTATTTAACGTAGTAAACTTACAGGAAGCGAGACAACCAACTGATGGAATTCGAATGCGATCAGGAGCCTAAAACTCCTCTCCAAGACAGGGTTACCAGCCCCCACCTCCTCTCATCTCTCTATCACTCCCCATCAGTCCTCCCTTCATTTGAGCCCTCCTCCCCTGAAACAACTGCAAAAATCATTGAGAAAAGTCCAAAAATAGTTCATCTGCAGGCCTACCAGCGACTTTAGCTCGTGCTCGGAGCACCGTGGGCTTAGGGCTCTGCTTCCTCAGACGCCTCCCCCACATCTTCCCCCACATCTGCCACAGTTTTGCTTCCCTCATCACTCAGCAGCCTGAACATTCGTGGTTTAGGGTTGTTTTTTTCTTGCTTTGCACCCTGAAAGGAGAGTGTGCAGAATGTGGCTCAGACAGGTCGTCCTTATCAGCGTCTGAGCTGGAGCTGCTGGCAGGCAGCGATAGCAGAGGTGCGGTCCCGGCCAGAGCAGGGAGAGATTTGACCGTGGCTCTCCAGTCGAACCTGGAGTTGTTCTGTTTTCAGGCCGGGTCAACACCTGACCGTGGCTTCTCTTCCCTCAGGTGTGCCAGTTTGTGGTGTCTGTGAATGGACTGAACGTCCTCTCCCAGGACTACCGGACCGTCAGTAACCTGATCCTGACCGGACCCAGGACGATCGTAATGGAGGTGATGGAGGAGGTGTAAGCCCGCCGAGAACGAGGGTGGGGTCCCTCAAGCATGGACAGGTAGTGCAACGGCAACACAAGAACTGTCAGGAACTGGTGGACCGTGGAGGTTCCATGCGCACCCATGCCTTCGGCCGTGTTTAGACAAGACAGATGACCTATAGATGCAGTGTGTTTAGGAATTCCAGTCATGTAAAGGAATTCCACTTTGCCGTAGACACTTGTAGCACTTAATTAAAGGGGAAAGTGCCCTAAATTTTATACTTAGGAAATTATTCTGAAGCATTTAAAATCAAATGGAAAGGGTTGAGTTTGTCAGCGACCCGTTAGACGCGTTAGTAAAAGCACAAAAGATAAAGGAGAGAAGCTGGTCGGTGACCTCTGCTCCCTGAGCCTGCCCGTTTCTGCCCCCTGCAGGGCGGACGAAAGAAGGCACCCAGAGCGCGTCTGGCCAGAGATCTGCCCCCCTGGCCCCTGGCCCCTGGCCCCTGTCCCCCAGATGTGTGTGTAGCTGCTAGGATTTATTTTCCCGGGGTTAAAAAAAAAAGAGAGATAAAAAGCAGTATTAAACTGTGGCACAGTGTAAATAGGAAATATTAGCCACCAGTTTATGCATAAACATTCTGAAAACACCCTGAAACCTCATAACTGCACTGAAAAAATTAGGATTTAGAAAAAAAAAAGCATTTAGGAGGATTGTTTAATTAATTTATGCAAATCAAATTTTAAAACTAGGGAGAAAAGCACACTCAGTTCACTGAAAATGTTGAATTTGCTTAACTATTAATTACTTGATTTAAACAACAAAGTCTTACAGTCATCAAGAGCCTGAGGTGTGTTTTGCAATGAGCATTTTCTGATAATTTACTGTCATGCTTAGAAAAAGTAATAATAATAATAATAGTGTGTATATGTATACAGCAAGTGTCTGTAACCAGTGTGACAACAATCCATTTCTTTTTCCTTTTAAAACCAATAACATTGCTTGGTTTCTACACGTGAAATAGAAACAGATGCAATAAACCACCCTTTCCTCATGATCTACTTTCAGGAAGTCTGTAATGCCAAACCACTGAACGTGTTCTCAGCCTTCAGGTGTTTTTAGCACACATCTCATGGGTTTTTTAACTCTCAGGATGGATCGATCTGAAAACTTATTTCAGAAGAATATTTGGGCTTCGCTGTTGTTAGAAAACAGGCTAGAAGGTTTCCTGTGTTTGAATAGGAGTCCAGGTTTGGATTAGTTCTGGTTCAAATATTCTTTCTAATCCAACGTTAACAGATTTTAGCAGAAAGTGTGTGAAGGAAGGTTTGGAAAGTGCACAAAGACGACTGTGGCTTAAGCGTCAGGAAAGCATAAATCTGCCGAGTGAGTGTTTCAGAATGTTTTTTTCTTTCACGGTCACGTAAAACAACCAGCTCTCTGACTGTTAAACTACCCTAAAAGCACGAAAGCTCATCTTGCTGCTAATCCCAGCTGTGATGCGTTCATCCAGCCTCTGGTTTTGTTCACAGCTCCGTTATCTCTGAATGTGAGTTGGACGTGATGGTGACACACTCCTGTTGACAATCATTGTTCTTTCCTTTTTTTTTGGATCCAACAGCCTACAAAGAGCACAACAGCCGTTTTTTTACTCTGACAGATGCTGGACTGCCTTCCATCTTTGATACTATGCTGTCCAGATGTGTGTTGCTTTTAATTTTTGGTTCAATAAATCAATGAAGGGATTCTTTGTGTCATTTCATACCACCAGTAGTTGAATGTTGGGTGTGATAAGTTTGCAGGAGCACAGTCGGATAAAGCTCTCTGATGTACGAAACAGCTGATTATGTGTTCAATAAATGAGTCTCTGAACCTGAGGTTTCACCTTTAACTCTAAATGCCATCCTCTCATTATTTTCTTGTTGCTACATTAGAGATAAGCGCATGGTCCTCCAATCATTAATAACAGAATTTGTACTTTAGCTGAGAAGATAAGGCCACTGTCATCTACGCATTGTTGTCACATGCAAAACACCACGTCAGTGCACGTGTAATTCTGAAATTTAAAAAATAAAATAAATAACTAAACAAAATAAAAACAAAAAAGTAAATCTATTTACTAAGAATTTAACTGTTTTTGACAGTCATGTTTACCCAGATGCGACCAGTAGAGGGAGCCAAAGCACAAGAGGAGGCGCCTCTTTCTCTTTCTTTTCCTTTTTTGCTCTTTTGTGTGTTTCTAGTATCTGTTCATGCAAAACAAACAGCATAGTACAACAATGGATGAAAAACAGTGAGAAAAAGATCCATGTTGAATTTAACATTTTGAATATGTAATATGTAGTTTTTACAATTATCAGGTTCAATATTTGAAATGTCTAGCCTGAACGTCGTAGACATTTGAACATAATGCATTAAAATATGAGCTGTTATATCAGAGTTTTCTGTTAAAATGTGAAAAAAATCTGAGGAGAAGAAAAAGAAAAATCAGAACTGGTTTAATTATAGAGTAGATAAATATCTGCTTCTGCAGAAAATGATTAACCCTCAAGACAGAGTTTTCTTTTATTGTAATGCCAATATGCACACAAGTTTCTCTCTAGCCTCTTTATCTTCTTCACCCATACATTTTCAAGCCAGAGCCTCTCATCATTTTCCCTCCATTTATAATTCATCTGTCCTTGTATTCACCAACCTGGATCCCAGGATACCTCCAACTCGTTCATCCATCTGTGTGTTTATTCTCACCGCCTGATGCATCAACACAGGAAATTAAACACACAAAAACACACACACAGCCCACTGGACATGAGCTTGAGGGGAAGATCTAAAAAGATTAGGAGGTCTCCCATTTAAAGACACGTGAAACAGCTGATAAGAAATGTGTTTATTTACCAGGAGAAGCAGCAGACAGCTCATAAACCATTTATGAGGAGCACAGAGAAAACAAGGGTTTTGGTTGAACCATGTGCATTTTTAGGAGTGAATTATGTTCTATTATTAGGAGCTCAGAGAAAAAAAAGGCAGCGCTGCCAAAGTTCTGACTCTGCTGAGGCCAACACAGCAGCAGAAAACGCGTGTGTTGATAGAAGTTTGCGAGCAGAGCATCCACAGAGGAACATCTTTCATGAGATTTTAATGCAGTCTGAAAAGCCCAGTTGGTTCAATTAAATTAACACCAGCGCAGGAAGCACAAACCAATCAAAGGTCCCATTACAAAAAACCCCGTTGGTGGAGTGACAGAAGCCAAAACACGAGAGCTATAAAGAAGAAAATAAAGGACGGATGGGATTATTTTAAGGTCTAATTTCGTATTCATGTCTTTATAACGTGTTTTGGGGGTGGTAGAAGAGGAGAAGAAACAAAAGAAAAGAGCTCAAGATAAAGAGCTTTTGACACAAGGAGCCAACACATGTGACTGCAGCACTGATTAAATAAAAGGTGGTAAAGTGAAGGGTGGAAAGAAAAGAGGTGTAAGAATGGCTCTTTATTGTCTGAAGGCCTTGGGGGCTCGGTTTCAGTGATTGCAGGTCACTCCTCACACCCTCCCCTTTGCTGCTCTCAGGACCAGAACTCAGGACAAGTCACAGCGTGCGGAAGCATTTATCGCCTGCCACACACACACACACACACACACACACACACGCACGCAGTATAGCATGGAATGTGAAAGAATATCAGAGTCAAATATCTTCAACAAAGGTCCTAATAGCTTTCCTCGGTGTGTTTAAATTGTGAAACAGACATCAGCTTCAGTGCCATTATTCCAGACCCGTAACTACATGTCACCTGTTTCTCAGCCTAATTGTAGCTTATCAAGCAATCACAGCTAGCAGCGTGGTCAGAAACATGATTAATCAAGTGAACTTCCAAAGTCCGAGTGTTGCGTGACAGTAATTTTAAACAACACTCAGGCAGACTGCTGGCTGCCGCCTTAGGTGGGCCCCGAGATCGGGAACGCTGTTTTCCTGCATTCATCCTCTGCGGCCTGCCTCAGTGGGAAAAGTTGGATGATGACCTGAGGAGGTGGCAGGTTAGTCTGGGAAGAGCAGGGCCGATGCCAGACGACACCACAGCTGATGACGGCGACCAGCTGCACTAATCACTAGTCTGTGGTCGGCCCCGCGCACCGCTGCCCTGATATTAACCTGCTGCTTGTTATTAACGCACAGCTCCAAAACCTGGGTCTGACTGTTTGTGTGTGTCCCAGAAGAAAGGTCAAGGCTCACATAAAGCTGAGGTGTGTGTGTGAGTTCAGGTCTGCACACACTTCTACATGTCAACTCTATTTGAACTTGTGCAGGTCAGGACTTTTGTTTGAGCTTACAAGTCAAACAAAAGTGCCCTCCCCTCTTGATTTAAACCTAACCCGTGTGTGTGTGTCCGTGTGATGACCCAGCGCCCCCCCTCCCCCCCATGACCAGGTCATCTCTGAAACTTGTTGTAGTGAAAGGAGCTGGTGTGTGAAAAAGAAGAGTTTGATACTTGTTAGCCATGAAAAATTATCATTGGTGTCTAGGTGTGTGTGCTTGGGTGTGGGAGGGATTTTCCAACACAAAACTGACATTATCGGGGCCAGATTGGGGGGTAAAACAGTATTTTCTGAGTAAACAAAACACAGCAACTCTTCACCTGACTGAGTTTGAACTTCCAGGCGTGTTTCTTTAAACACCAAGCTAAAGGTTCCGGTTTCCTGGAAGAAATCCTCTGCTGCCTGCAAAGTTGTGCTTTCTGTGTTTGTCAAGGCAAACGATGGCGACCAGTCCATACTAATTATGGTAAGGCGCAGGAAAATGACAGACTGCGGTTGAGTTTGATCACTTTTATTATCCCAATATGCTGGTTAGTTGCAAACACCACAGGTAGATATCAAAGGCAAGGCCACTGGATTTAAGGAAGCAGCTGCAGGGTGGATTATCGACCAAAGATTTGTCTCAGCTGTTGGCCAGAACCTCAAAAAGGTGCTTAATTTAGGTAAAAATATGCCTGGGGGCCCCTAAAATGGATCAGTCACAGCTGGTTTGTCGTGTGTGGTGATGTTAATCCTTCCCAAGTATTTATTTCTTCTCTGTCACGTTTAAAAGTATCAGCAGATCTGCATTTTTCCAATTCCTGCGGTGTTTTATCAGTACAGATGTTTGAGGCGAGGTGAAGTAATCCCCTCTATTGTGTCACAGACTGCCTGCACCAGTAGAGAAAAGACATATTTGCAGACTTTGAAAAGTTGCTGAGGCTTTAAAGACGGACCATATGGCGCTGAGCTAAGTGACCCGTGGATCAGCTTATGAGGGATGCATTTATTCACCAGAGCTACGGTGATGAGGTGGGGGCGACGGCAGATGCGGAGGTAGAGGATGTGATCATAATGTAAAGAAAAAGGTTAGATAGGAAGTGACTGATGGAAATAAAAAGAACGCATAAAGAGGAATGAATAGATGACAAGGCTCGTCATGGAGATCTGCTCAGGACCGCACAGACATACTGTTTCTCATGCAGATCAAAAGGGATAATATCAGTTTGAAAGTGGTCTTTTTTGGTAAATCATTTGATTTTTTTTGTTCTTTAGCATGGACACAGTCGACCTACAGTGAAAAAAACTCACACAGGCGGACCAGTCAACACAGAAGAGCCTCAAACGTGGACAGTGTCTGCTCCAGCAGCCTGTACCAGTGTGCCTGCTCCAGCAGCCTGTACCAGTGTGTCTGCTCCAGCAGCCTGTACTGGTCACAAGGGGGTAAAAAGTCTCGCCATTTGTCATCTGGACAAATGCTAATTGAACCTAAAACCAAAGATGTCTCGTTGAATGAACCATAAGTGAAACAGCAGCAGAGATCAAATGTAAACACAGTATTTTCCACATTTGCATAAACAGACCATACCTTAGATGAGAAGTTAAAAAAGAAGACACAAATATAACCACGTGGATCCGGTGTTGTCACACTGGATCACGTAAAAGTCACAGGGTCTGGTCCTCTCTGCAGACCATCTGCCAGCTGAGTTTGTTTAGAGAGCAAACTGGCACCAGATGAACCGACGACAGACAGACAGACAGACAGGAAAGACCAAGAGGAAGAGGAGGATGAAGGAAGGAGGGGGGATCCTTATCCACCTAATTATAGTCTTTGTGGTGCTTGGACAGTTGCTTGGCCAGCCCGTGTGTGTGTGTGTGTGTGTGTGTGTGTGCGTGTGCGTGCCTCCCCCGGGACACACCTGGAGTGCAGCTATTCAGCGTTTCATCTCGGCCAGCCACTGGTCCGCTTCTCTGCAGCCTCCGTTTCCCATGACTCCCACTCTCCCCCTCAGGGTAGGCCAGAGAGGAGCTTCGGCATATTGAAGAGCTTATAAAGTTTCCCCGGAGCTTTTTTTTTTTTTCCATGAAAGAAAAAAGCTTTGCTCACTTCAGATAGGATAAGAAAAGTGTGGATAAGACATCTTAGGTTTCAGTGATATCAGAAATATAAGGACGTTTTCGATTCGCCTGTGTGGGAAACAGCCAGTTACCTCAAAAGAACTAAAAACGGAGACAATTTTTCAAGGCTTTATTGGTAATAATGTTTCTGACTGGTGTTTGTCTAATAATCAAATCTAACTTCGTTTTTTGGGGCTCTGTTTCTTCCTCCAGACTCTTTCTCTCTCTTTCTTTTGGAGAGCCACCTGCGTAAAACTGCGTCATTGCGCCTTTATCGGAGCTCGACGCGCGGCCAAGCACCTGCTCCGGGGGCGCGCACCGAGCTCTGTTCTCTGGAAACGCACGGGCGGAGGTGTAGCACTACATCCACGGCGCGTTTCGTCTAATCTGGATTACAGAAGTGCGCCAGAAAGAGCGTCAAGAGGGAAAACCCGCAGGTTGTCGGACGACGCTTTTACGCAGCGCGTTTCTCTCTCTCTCTCCCCCTCTCCCTCTCTCTCTGCCCCTCTCTCTCTCCACCTCTTCTTCCTTCTCTTAGAAATAAACTGGAGGGAGAAGACTGACAGGAAAGAAACAGCCGGAGGGAGGGATGGCTGAATAACGACGGGAGGAACACCCACTCCGGACTGACCCAATTGCATCCGGAGAGACGGAGTGAAAAAGAGAGAGAGAGAAAGAGAGGAAGGAAAGAAGGAGAGCGGAGAGAGAGCAGTCCACTGAGAGGCAGCAGTCTTTGGCATTCAGAGGATTATTTTCCTTTGGGAGTAACAGATCGCCGTGACTCGATGATCGGAGAGGTACGAGGCGCCGATCCACACCTGTATGTTTCGGTGCGTTTGCTTTGACGCGCAGCGCGGGAGCATAAACCTGATAGTTTAACTCAAACCAGGTGTAGAAACTTAATTAGCAGCAGCAAACACAGCTGGAGACGGAGATCTATCGCGTCAAACACGCGCCGGTAAAAAGATTTAAAAAGTACATTTAAAAATGGCAGATCCGCTTAGAGTACCTATTGTTGTGCCTAATTTTCTGTCAGGTGCTGTATTTCCATCAACAGATCAAACAGCTGCCCTCTGGATTAGAGGAGCAACTTTCTCAATTAAAGAAAACTTTTCCAAGCTGACTGAAACGTCCAGTGATGATCACCTCATTTCCCACCTCATTTTATGGAGAAGAAGCTTCTCTCTATCTGATCTCCCTCATTGTGTCCCGGGGCAGCTCTACAGAAAAGAATTGATTCTATTTCCCAGATCCTGCTCATTAATATGCATTCTAATTAGTGTCACCTTTGGACACCATCGGAATGACTGTCCTCTGGTGTCCCTGGGCCTCAATGGGCCACAGCGCAGTGGTAAAACCATTTTTGCGTCTAACGCTGGTTAAGTCGCTCCATTATCCCCGGGCGTGTGTTTTCTTGAGCCCGCGGTTAGTTGCATTCACCAGGGGAAAAAAGGGATAAGGCAGAGGTGGAGGGAGTAAATATGGAGTGAACGAGTAGATGCTGGTGAACGGCTCCTCCGCTTGGAACTGCGCTCTCCCTCCCCCTCTTCCATTTTGGGTGTGCTCCTTCACGTCGGGTCCGTTTTCTCCCCTCTTTTTGCTCGTTTCCTGTCTCCCGTCTTCGCCGTTACAAAGTCATCCACTGTTGGTGCCCTCAGCCGGCCGATGTGTGCGCCGCAGGCCCGACCGGAGGGTTCAAAGCTGTCAGACGACTGGATGTTTCTCGAGCTTGTGTGGGCTAGGTCTCCTGGCTCTCAGATCTCACGCTGCTTGACAAGGGTCAATTATTTACCTGCCCCCAACAGGGGATTTTTTGGTTTCTCTGCTCTTTCTCACGGTTCTTTTTAACGTCTCTCTTCAGATCTGAGCTGCTGGATGTGAGGATGCCGTCAACCGGGAAGATCAGGTGGCGTTTGTGGGCTCCACTGGTATTACTGGCCTTAGTTCCCGGTGTCCCCAGTAAAGCTCAGGATCAGGGTAAGTGCTCCCCGCCCGCCTGCTTCTCTCTCTTTTGTTTCAGACCTTTATCCCACAGCACCCTGTCCCCAGGTGATTTGCTCTCAGCCTGCCCTGATCCTTACCCTTCATCACCCTCCTCTCCACTTCTCACCTCTCCTCATTTCTCTGCCTCTGCTGTCTCCTGTTTTCACATCATCTCACCGTTTGATGTGCAGACTCACTCCCCTCATTACACGAGCACATCCCCACCATTTCACCCAAGTCTTCCGCCCGTTTACACACATGTCAGGGGGGTGTAATGAATGCGCGCGTCTCGTTGGTGCATCAAGCTGTGATCGTGCCGCCAATGCACAAAGACTCCCACAGGCTTCGCCCTGACACTTTGACTCAGCAAAGCTCATTTAATCAGACTGAGTCTGATCACACTCTTATTCTGCCTTTTTTTTCTAAAACACACACGCACACACACCAAGCACACAGTTGGCAAGATGACCTCAGCCTTCGTTAGCAGACCTAATGGGTAACAGTATTATTTTTCTCTTTTCTTTTTTACACTTTTAAAAACTATTATTACTGCAGAAACTACAAAACTGGTATTTCCCAGATGTCAGATCACTATTTGCATGTAAACATAAACAAATCAAACTGATTTATTTTGTTTTGGGGGAGAAAGGTGAGAGAATCATTATTTCCATCTGACAGTCTGGAGCTCAAAACACACCTTAACTTTAGGGATAAAGATCAAATGAAAAGTACCCCAGGGGACACTTAAGCACTTACCTGTGTGTCGTGTGTGTGTGTGTGTGTGTGTGAAAGAGTGAGCGAGAGAGTCCTTTTAAAGAGATTAGGGTGGTGATCAGAGCTGAAAGCAGAGATGTTTTTTGCAGCAAGACCACACAAATATCTGTGTATTCTCTGCAGCCTAAAGAAATTCCACTCTGAAGTAATTTGGTGATTTGTTCCTGTGTAAAATCTGAATGACTCCTCAGATGATTTGTCTTTTCAGCACTGCTTACTCTTCCCCCAATCTCTCCATCAACCTCTCTTAAAGCTGTTCTCTGCATCCTATTTCAATAGAAATCTCATCAGAGGTTCCCAGGTCGTGTTTTTCACTGCCTGGCAGCCAAAAATGAGGGGTGACAGAAAAGTGTAAGAGCAGAAATGATGCTGGTGTTTGAATCCCGCCGAGCCACAGCCAAGTATGGATGACCTCCCAGACACCAGGGGAGCGTGCCCTCCTCCATCCCCTCATTAGGGACATGTGATAGCCATTCACGTCTGGCTGTCCCCTACAAGCTGCAGCATCTGGTCCGAGGGGAGTTGCGTGGTGGATGTTTGTCCGTACAAAACAAAGGTATGGAGCTCATTAAGAACTCCCACGACCAGAGAGGGCCGGTCCAGGGAGGGTTGTCACTGCTTAGGCATTCACACACTCACCATTATCTGATTTTCTCTTGCACCGAACAGTCACAAAACATTTATGTACTAACCAACACTTTCCTGAACAGACACTAATAATAAATGTTAGTGCTGAACTGGAAACTGTGGGGTTCAATGCATTTTAGGAAAAACACAAAAATCACCAAAGAAGATACAGGGCAGAGTTGAAGATTGTGTGTCCATTTCATTACACAGTTAAAAGGTGAATTTTAAACTCACGGTTAAATATTTCTTACATGACATATTTGAAATGTTGACTTTTCAAAAGGTTGCTTTTTACAGATTCAGGATTTAGAGATGTGCAAGGGAGGTTTTTCATATTTGCTGCTCGATTGTTCTCGGGGGAACAGCTGTGACACTGCTTCCGCTACAGAAATTGATCAGCGTGCTGCGTGGTGTGTTGTTGCACTTGTTTGTAGGTTTTTCTTTGCTTTTTTTTTTTGCTTTTTTTGCTCGAGCTGCAGCCTTGAAGGCGCCCTGAGCGAGGAGATGTAGATGTAAATTGGTTCCTGCTCAGTAAACGTAAATGGTTCCTCCTCAGTGCTCAGAGGGACGCATCCCGGCGCCTCACGTTGCTGTTTTTAATGCAGCACCAACAGAAGTCTGGTAGACAGAGGAAGATGTACGACAGCAGTGGATTGCCACTCTTACCTTTAAAGTGGAAACATTGTACCCTTTATTAAACATACGTATGTGACTGGTTCTAGTGCTGTGATGGTTCTCAACACATTGCACTGGTTTTTGTGAGCAATGAAATAAAATTTATATATAGAGTAAAAATGATGGTTGATATTTGTCAATAACTTAGTTTGAACCAATAGGCAGAGAGTCTTGACTGCTGGGAAGTTTAATCCAACTTGTAAGAACCCAGTTGGCACTAACTGGAAAATTCTCCTCAGGAAACCCTAATTTAACCCCCATTGATTAGAGACAAGGTGAAATTCTCTTTAATTTAGAATTTGTTGAGGACTAATATAGGATACACTTCATTGAGCTATTTTGTTCATTTTATATGTATTAACGTCAATTAAAAAATGCAAAAACACATTTTTAAATAAAAAGGCTCTAAATAAACCATATTTATCTGTTTTTCTGAATACCTAACCTAAAATAGAATCCTTTTTTATTCATTATGATGTTTTCTTTTCTCCAATTGTTGTTTATAAGACATACAAAAAGGTTCTGTCTTACCCCGTCAGACTGATGTATACAGGATCGTCTGCTGCTTTTATGATATACAGTCAGTCCTTACGAGGGATTTTACACACACACACACACACCATGCAGCAGT
>CAAE01014587.1:672437-684582 GCA_000180735.1 Tetraodon nigroviridis | reverse complement strand
AGAGTAGCAAGAGGGGTTTAGTGTTCTGGATTTAAGGAAAACAGCTGTGAAATAATGTCTTCCTGCTTTGTGGGTGTCCATCAGTATTACAAATACCTATGACATTATTGTCTGGTGTTGTTCAGCCTGGTCATTGAAAACAACTCAAAAATTATGTTCTCTTTGCTTCTGTGACACAAAAAAGGGGATTTTGAAAGCAAAGAGGTAGTGAATACACTGTAGCCATGTGACCAACGTTTTGGAAGAGGACAGTCAGCCAAAAGTTGCGGTCTGTTTAAACATGAGCCACTAACTGGAAAGAGGAGCGATCCAGCATGGAGAGCTCTCACCACTCTGTGAGCAGTAATCCCATCTCTGAACACCTAATTACAATCTTTTTGTAAAAAGTATACACAGCAGAAACTGGAGCATCAGTAAGGAACAAATATAAAAATGTCACATTTATTATTATTAATTTACTAGGCTCTGTGAATTGGTGAGCAGGGTCAAAAACCCTGCCTTAACCCAAAACATATTATAGAAACAATTTTGAATGTCAAAATGTGACATATAAAATGTAGTTTTTTAAATTGCTATTATACATTTGAAAATTAAACACTGCCACCAGATTTCCGTCTACCTTGTTAGCATTTTATGTCTTTTTTGTCTGGCATCTGTAGCCCATGGATAGTTCAAACAGGCGGACAGACACAGACGGCTGACAGAAGGCTCTGTCTGGAAAAATCACTTCTTAGAATGAATGTCTCATCATTATTTTGAAATTCAGTCTCGACGTAATGTTGGCTGGAGTTCAACAGAATTCCAATTACCCGAGCCGGCTAATAGGAAATGAACAGGTATTGAAGAATTTTTATGGTGACTGTCAAAAAGGCATATGCAATTATTAGAACAACCAGCACTGAGTCCGAGAGTTGATGCATAGTGTCAGCGAGGATCAGCTGGCTACGTCGTTTTTTTAACCTTTTAAATGACTATGCCCTCGTGGACAGCAATGCAGAATGATGAATAAATTAGGGTTTTATAAGAATGCTGGGGTTTCTCAACTGTACGCAGATAGATTTATAGTGAGGTGCTCATTGGTTAATATTTAGAAATAAACAGCTATGATATTCTGATAAATTAATTTAGCAAAAGTGTGCATGATCATGGAGTTTTTGTTTCCAATTCAAGTAATCTAATTGGAGTAAAGCTTGTGTAATTTTCTAAATGCTATTATTGTAAAAATTGTACTGTTTATTTAAAAAAAAATGTTTTCTACGGGATTTTTTATGTGTGTAAAAAAAAAAATAAAGAAATTTTGCACCATCGAGTTTGTGAGGGTTTTTTTTTCCTTTAAGTTTTGTCTGTCTATTCTTTTTTTACTCCGAAACACAACAAAAGTAAAAGCACAATCCCTTTAACCTTTTTATGTACTATGTAATGCGCCTGGGTTTTTTAAAAACCTTTTTTATTTTCCTCTTTTCTTTTTAGTTGATCAGTTTGTGTGCCGCACGGAGGCCATTGCAGACATCGTGATCTTGGTGGACGGATCCTGGAGTATCGGCCGACTCAACTTCCGCTTGGTCCGCATGTTCCTGGAAAACCTTGTAAATGCCTTTGATGTTGGCATTGATAAAACAAGAATAGGTGGGGCCCTGCTACTTTCCCTCATGCTTCTTTATTATTTATGTAACTTTAGTTTCCCTGGTATGTTCATGTTTTTCGTGCATCTGAAGTTTTTGTATGTTTGTGTGTTTCTAGGCCTGGCTCAGTACAGTGGTGATCCCAGGATTGAGTGGCATCTAAACGCCTATTCCACTAAAGATGCCGTCATCGATGCTGTCAGGAACCTGCCTTACAAAGGTGGAAACACTCTCACAGGTGAGGAGAAGAGATTCCCCGACATGCTTTACTCCCCTTCCACTATTGCTGTGTAGCTCCCACATTCTCCTGTTCTTATTCATCCTTTTTACCAACATACTTTTTTCTCTTAAATATTTTCATTCTTTTGTACCACCTCTTTCCTCCCATCTTTTCTCACACGTTATTTTCTCTTCCTTGCGTTTTTCTAGGACTGGCTTTAAACTTTATCTTGGAGAACTGTTTCAAGCCGGAATCTGGCTCCCGGGAGGGGTTACCCAAGATTGGGATCCTCATCACTGACGGGAAGTCTCAGGATGATGTCGTACCACCAGCCGAAAGCCTGCGAAATGCTGGCATTGAGCTGTTTGCTATTGGTAAGAATAGGAACACCTGCAAAGCCATAAACACTCTTCTATCAGACAGAGTAATATGTTCTTTAAACATCAAAATACAACTGCCTTACATTTGCTTTTTCCACACCAGGTGTAAAGAATGCAGATGAAAACGAGTTGCAGTCCATCGCCTCTCCCCCCGAAGATACTCACGTCTATAATGTGGCTGATTTCAGTGTCATGAATTCAATAGTGGAGGCACTGACCAGAACAGTGTGTGAACAAGTGGTGCAGCAAGACAAGGAGATAAAGCAGAGTAAGAGAAGCTGTTTAGCATGAATAAAATCTGTGAACCTGATAGTGATCTGCTCCACACCGCCATCCAAAGGAAGCCACAGAGGAACTTTTGAAGTCGAGCTTGATTAAGTTGCCTTGGCTGATGTGACTTTGATTGCCTTGGCTGATGTGACTTTGAATTGCTAAATAGTAAATTGGCTCGGAACACAATAATAGCAAAATGATAATCACTTTTTTAAAATTCCTATTGTTTTCTCCAGTATCAGAACACGTGCCAGAAACTGTCGGGGCGCCACACGAACTGGTGACCTCAGAAGTGACGGCGCGAAACTTTCGGGTTTCATGGAGCCCCGCCCCTGGAAACGTGGAGAAATACAGAGTGGTTTATTACGCTGCTCGCGGAGAAGAACCACATGAGGTGCTCCACTGACTATGTGTTCTAGAACAAAGGCTACAAAATACCTATAAGTTCTGTGAGGAAAAGCTGAGGGCATAAACATCCAGTATAAACACATTCATCATTGTATAAAACTAAGAAATATTTGTGTCATTGCAAGATGTGCCCATGCAGCGGTAGAGGTTTTTAGGCCTGGCTGCACACTATTTTCCATCATATTTACTGCACCAGTGGGAGACACTGGCCTGAGGCCACGTAAGCAACATATGGATCGTTCTCAGGTTTGGTCTGGGATGCTTCAGGCCTCGTTCACTCATTTGTCTAGCTTTTGTCCGTTTGTTCACAACTCTCCTCCACATCTTTGTAGACCCAGAGTTAAGTCCCTGCTTGATATTTCCAGCACATTTCACCACAAAAACTATTAAATCTATTTTGTCAAGGGGGCTTTCAGGGACCAGATGGTCTGGACCTGCATGTGAGAACACCTATTCAGCTGGCTCCTCTCAAACCTTATCTGTAGCACAACCGTCATCCATTTAGATCAGACTGAAAAATGTAGTTTTGCTGTCGACAGTTGTGCTTTATTTCATTTAGTAGACTATTTGTTTTTGCTTCCCCCACCATTCTTTTAATCTCCCTCTGTTGTCTGATCTCATTTTTCATCTTTCTTTCCTGCCATTGTAATTTTCCTTTTCTTTCACCTCTTTTCAAACCAAATTCCTCCTGTCTCCAACCTCTCTCTCTCTTCGTGCTCTTGCTCCCCTTACCCCAGGCGGTCGTGGATGGTAGTGAGACATCGGTGGTGTTAGACCATCTCAGCTCTCTGACCGAGTACCAGCTGGCTGTGTTTGCTGTCTATGCAACTGAAGCAAGCGAAGCTCTGAGAGGATCAGAAACAACATGTAGGTTTACAATATCAGAGATCAAAATGTAATAATGAAGTGAGACTTGCACTTGTAAAACAAGGAAAATATTTTTTTCCCCAATGAATCTAGATATGGTGACTTGTTTTTGGTTTTCTGCTCTGATTGAAGTGTTTGTGTGTGATTTTGAGTGTAGTGGCTCTTCCCTCTGTCACGGGCCTCCAGTTGCTCGATGTGACTCACAGCACCATGAAGGTAACATGGGACCGTGTTGAAGGAGCCTCTGGCTACCTGCTGCTGTATGGACCACTCATAGAAGACGGACAACTGAATGAAAAGGAGGTATTAAAACAAAAATACTAAGTATTGATAAATTAAAGGTCCATACATGCTGCATTTGCTTGTGCCTAGTGTTATGATTTTAAAAACGGAATGTGTTTATCTGCAGCTCAAGTTATCTAATGCCGTGACTGAGCTGGAACTTCAAGCTTTGAATCCTCATACCGAATACACTGTCACTGTTTATGCCATGTATGGAGATGAAACCAGCGACCCAATGACAACCCAGGAAACTACATGTGAGTTCTTTAGATAGGGACGCATGCGTGCAATTTTCAGCAGTTGTTTCTTTGAGGTCCCTTATTCTGGATGTTTATCCACCCAACATCCTAAATTCACAGCTCTTTGAGACATGAAGATCAGACACAAGGTTCCAGACTTAAGCTGGATAGCCCAAACCTCAGCACAAAGGGCTGGCAGCTCAACAAACACTCCCTTCTCTTTGCTTTTAGTGCCGCTGAATCCTCCCAGCAACCTCCAGTTCTCAGACATCACTCACAAATCTGCCCACATTAGCTGGGACTCTGCATTCCCAGCAGCCAAAGGGTACCGCATCGTGTGGGTCAAGACAGACGGGCTAGTCATGGAAGAGGTGTGTGTGTGTGTCCGTGTGTCTGTGTTATATGGCGCAAGCACAACAAAAAAAGGGGGTTTAACATTCATTAAGGTGGAAAATATTTGTTTTCTTATATAATTGGAGTGTAATTGTTCTCTCTGCTGTCTGTTGTGTAGCTGATTGTTGGAAATGTAAACTCCTATGACCTCAGCAATTTGATGTCTTTGACGGAGTATTCGGTGGCCGTCTCTGCTGTGTATGACGAAGGCCAGTCGGAGCCTCTGACGGATGGATTCACAACCAGTAAGAACAGACGACAACAGAAACCTGCTTTTTTTTTTAGTATTGTAACACAATATGTGGTGTATTTGTCATCTTCTATCATTTGTCATTGTTGTGCTTTTACTTCCCTATCAGTGTTTCATCTGAAGACAAATTTGTCTAATTTTTTAGAAAATAATTACATCAGTCCTTTTATAAGGCACACCATTATCTTCTAAATGCCACCCAGGGTTAAATTTTATTACTTCTGCGGTTGCTTATGTCTCGTTGGCTGACTGCCCATCTCATTTACACCTCAGCCAAATAGCCCAGTCACTTTAAAAAGGTCATTTCACAGTCGCT
The DNA here is from genome assembly GCA_000180735.1 of Tetraodon nigroviridis. Classification (NCBI taxonomy): domain Eukaryota; kingdom Metazoa; phylum Chordata; class Actinopteri; order Tetraodontiformes; family Tetraodontidae; genus Tetraodon; species Tetraodon nigroviridis. The sequence goes on along the minus strand of CAAE01014587.1, from coordinate 679,332 downwards.
TACTATTTTTGTCTGGCTAAGAGATATTGATTTGTTGGAATATATTTTTATGCAACAAAGCTTAAGTCATCTGGAAAATGTATTTCAATTAATCTGCTTGATTTACTGGGCTGCTGGCTATTGTTTGTCCTCTGATAACCTTTGAGGTTTTTTTAAACAAATAATTACTTCCATGCTAAAAATAATGATAACTTGATGAAAACGCTTTTGGTAACATTTTTAAATGTTCTTTCTTTACTCTTTCACTTAGTAATATTGTTGCAAATAAAAGAAATTTAAAAGCCCAAGAGAAAATTGAGACCAGCCAAAGTGGTTTGCTCATTTGACTTTGTCAACCAAAAACAATGCAATTTGAGACAAAATGCTTTGACAGAAGCAAATAAATAGCTACAGGTATTATTTAGTTCTTTGCTGAACTGAAAATATGATTTAAATTAAATAAATGAAAATAGAATGGAATTTTTAACTAGAATTGTAGTATGAGTATCTCTTACTCACAGCTGCATCTATTGCGTGCAACATTTCAGTGAAGGTTTCATCATTCAGTGCACATTAATAATACCAACCAACACTCATTGGTTCAGGAAATTGGGCGGAAAATTTTATTTTAGCAAAGGAACTTTCAGCAATATCACAATTTGCAGAAGACAGAAATAGATTAGACATAGAGAGAATGTATTACTAAAGACAAATCCTCTCCTCCAGCTCCAGTTCCTGGCCCTTTGAACCTGCGATCCACCAATGTCAGCAGTGACAGCTTCCAGGTCATTTGGGACCACTCGGCCAATGACATCGTCCTCTACAGACTGTCATGGGCGCCGTTCACAGGTGGTGACACAAAGGAGGTCAGTACCAAAAAAAAAAAAAAAACAACCCACCAGTTTGTGTTGGCAACTAGAATATCAATTAGGAAATAATATGTTCAGTGATAAAACATTCACTTCATTCTTGGAATGACCATGTTTTGACAAAACAAAGAAAACTACTCTGTGTTTCTCGTGCGTAGGTCGTCTTAAGTGGAAGTAATAACAGATACGTCCTTACTGGCCTGAATCCTTCGACTGAGTATGAAGTCCTGTTGACAGCTGTCTTCCGAGATGAATCTGAGAGCGACACCATCTCTGTCATTGAGACAACATGTAAGTTTCACTCTTTGATTAGCAACAGTCCATCAGCAACACTCCTGCTGGCTGTACTTGTTTGGACTTTCCATTGATCTCTACCAAAGTGTCACTGAGAAGAGACTGGGCGCAACTGAGGTTATTATTGATTTGTCTGTCACAATTTATCTTAGAAGAATATTGATTTTCTCATCAATGCTTTCCCTCTTTTTGTTTTTTCGTCTAATTATCTCACCTATTGACACAGATAGTTGTTGATGAGTTTCTTTCCAGTTATCTGATTTATGTGTATTTCCCCAGTGGCCATGACAACAACAATCGCTACCACAACCACAGGTGAGACATGTAGTATCATGACAACAAATACATCAGCGGTTCAGTAGCTGCTTTTCCATTTATTGTTGATTATGTGTCAAATACCCTTGTCCAGCGGGCGACGTTCTAATTGGAAGTGGGACTAGCTTTGGGAAAACATTTTCACAGACAATAATTTTGTTCTATCTTGAAGTTGCAATGAACTCAATTACTTACAAACTCAACTTGCACTGACACATGTAAAGGTCAGGCATCTTCGATTTCTCCTTTTACTGTAATTTTAAAGAAAACAATTTGCTCTGAGCATGGCTAATGTATGCAAAGCTTTGATATTCCAGTGGGATCCACCCTCTGAATAATATTTTGGATGATTTTTTTTTTTTGTGTTTCATTGATGTGTGTTTGCTAACTTTGCAGAGATTTTGAATTTCATTATGTTGAGATAACCTGTACACTGCCTGGATTGTGTCGATATGAGCTAAGGGTAAAACTAATTAAAGCTTTAAGTGCTTCTTTAAAAAAACACCACTTGCAGTGGCGAAAACAAATGCAGGAAGTCACATGGTATTTAAAAATAAAGACAGATAGTATGGATAGCCCACACTGATTTTTTTCTGTATTTAGACTCATTTAGACTGTTAAAACTATCGATTTTAAGTGCTTTAAAATGTACAGCAAAGCAAAACCGTCTGAGCTTTTTGAATTTTAATAGAAGCTTTTGGGATTTTTTTTTAGCATCCTGACTTTTTGAATGACAGTTTGCCATGCAGCCAATTTTGTATCGATATGTGAAATCTCAAGTAAATCAGCCCTGTGGCTTTGCTTGTGATGTGACGTGACAGTTGTGCGTCAGGCTGTGAGGAACCTTCAGCTGACTGACGAGACCACTGAGAGCTTGAAGGCTTCATGGGAGATGAACGACCCCTACGTGGAGAGCTACAGGATTTCTTATTTTGGCAATAACCATAAAGAGGAGTCTGTGAGTTAATTTTTACTTATTACCTGATGGTTACTGTGGCTCTGACATGCATTTGTATAAGGCTCATATGGGGGATGCGCGCTGCTTGAAAAGCTCTCAAAAGTTTGCAGAAAGATGACTCATGTAACACCTCTGGAGCGAAGTGCAGCAGTCAGTGTCGGGTGATGTGCAGTATTTAAAAAACTGATTACTCTTTCAAGTATGGGTCCTCTCCTGGCCTCTCCTGTTTGAATCCCTGATTGTGATAAGAGCCCTTGAGCTCAGTGCCATGAACTGACCCAGACTACAGCCACACACATATACACACACCTTTAGCATCCTTTCCTCCCTCTATCAGCCCCCCTTCCTCTTGTCTTTGCTCTCTAGCTCACTCGGCTCTTCTTCTCTGTGCTCCTGTTTTAATTTCCCAACGTGTTGTCAGAGAAGCAGAAGATGGAGAGGCCATTCCAACCCGGCAGACATTCCATTATCTTTTCAGTGACCATTTAGCTCACTGGGAGTCACAGTGAAGAGCAGCAGAGTGCAAAAGAAACAAAATGAACAAGAAAAAGGGAAAAATAATTTAAAATAGGAAAGATACAAACCTGTCCACTGGCCAATAGATAAGGGTTGATCCTGGTCACATCTCCTCTTTTTGTTCACCTGTCAATGTGTTAAAGACACAGATAGAGGACAAAAGTGACCGCACGGACAGGCCCGTGTGTGCCCGGAGGTTGTGGCTTTTACCTCATCATGATCAGGATGATTTAAGTAAGCAGTCTATCGTAGTGTTTAAAAAAAAACAGCGTCAACAGTCATAGAGAATAGAAAACTAAGAATTTTCTAATTATTAATAATGAACCTGGTCTGTTTCACCCAGCCCAAATAAGAATAACTGAATATATGCAGACTCTTGATCAATATGCAAAGTCCCCCTCCCTAAATTTTAATGCAAAAAAGGCGTTAAGCAACAAAAACATTTAATTCATACATAATTTAATATAGTTTAATTGGTTTGATGCGTGATCAGGAATAAAACTACAAATAAAGATGCTGATTGCTATTTGGAGCAGGGCCTTTGGTATCTAAATCAAAAAGCAGACAACCCAGTATCTTAGCTAGTGGTTAATAAGAACATGGCAGCAATGGGCGATTTTCTGCTCTTTCATATCTCTCAATTGTCCTCGGCTGACTTTATTGATTAATCCTGATGTGAGCTGCACTTCTGAACAGTTTAATCCCTCAGGCGTATTTTGCATTGTGTTAGAACTTTGTTTCACCAAAAAACAAAACCAAAAAAACCTCTTGATAATCTTCCCAGTGTTTGCTTGTGTCTGATTTGTATGCTACCTGTCTTCTTTGTTGTATTCAGTTTAGTCCCAAGAGGCTAAAATTCATTCATTGCTTTTAAACTCCCTGAACTCTTCTTATTACTTTTTCAAATGTGATCTGAATGCATCATCCTTTTCCATGTGTGCATGTGTGTGCATGCTTTGTGTGTGAATAGTTTTTAGTTCCAGGTGGTCAGAGGAGGGCAGTGCTTCCATCGTTACTGTCAGACACTCAGTACAAAGTGACAGTCACGCCGGTGTACGTGGATGGACAGGACGGCATCAGTGCCTCAGCTTTCAGCGCCACGTGTAAGACTTATTACTTCCAGTACAGACAAAGAAAAAAATAAAGCTTCCAACGAATTACGAATTTACCGGTGTGACAGGACTTTCAGTTTTAAATTCCAAAGATGCAGCTCCCATATTAGACTAAAGAGGAACAAAAGGAAAGTAAGTCGATCAAAATGAAAATAAATTAGATTATTGCCATTCTTATATTAATTTGCATTGCATTAGTTTTATGTCCATTATCATCCTTAATGAAAATGTGAATTAAAGCAATGAAAAATACTGGCATGGTCCTAATTTTCCTAATAAAGGCCATTTATAGTTACAATGGCTTCTTTTATTATTGAAATGACAATTATTCTGCTCAGCTCTAATTGATTTTCCCAAACTTTTCTCTTGATGACCTCTCATGAGTTCTTACACTTGTCTCCTTGTTGAACTGAAAGATATTCTCTCAGATAACATATGTTGCCCAATGAAATGAAGGTAATATTGAATCAGTGTTACTTACTCTTAAAAAAAAAACCTTTTTATCATAGAAATAAACCAAAATTTATAATTATTAGTTCCAGTCTAACATGCTTTTGTATTTTCTGTGTTTGTATGAGCCTAAAAGCTTTTATTTCATATAATATAATTCTGACATGATTATATAATTATTTTATAACTGTGAAGTAGTCAAGAGATTCACTCCAATTCATGACCACCCTGAACTTTATGATTGTGTCTCATTAGTGCCGCTTTTGTCTCCTGGAAATCTCCGCGTCTCAGAGGAGTGGTACACCCGCTTCAAGGTTACCTGGGACCCACCCCAGTCTCCTGTACTGGGTTACAGGATTGTCTACCAGCCCGTCTATGGTACACACACAAGCAGAGTTTTGGTTCTTTTCCTCACGTGATAAATGTACATTTGAGAAAAAGAAATGCTAATTAAGGCTTTGTTGGGGCTCAAAGCTCTTGTTTAAAATGGAATTTTAAAAATGGATCATAAATCTTCAAGAGAGTCTAAGGCTCATGCTGTATTTGTCAGGAAAAATAAGTTCAGTCTTTTCACCCATGAGCTGCTCAAATTAAGTATAAAAGCACAGACCAGTGTTGGTTCTGTGTCTGTTTCACCAGTGTGTATTCTAGGAGCCATATTTTCAGACTAGGAACCATGCGCTCTGAACTGGATTCATGTTTTTTGGCTGTATTTCTTTTATTCCTCAAGGACATTTCTAGCTTTATTTTATTTCTCTGGTTTTATTGTTATTTACATCAGCAGCGTGTCCTATCCCCTCTTCTTTGCCTGGCTCCTCTCATTGTGTTTTTCCCAGTTCCGGAGCCACTGTTGGAGACAACGGTGAATGAAGACGTCAACTCTATGGTCCTTTTGAACCTGCTACCTGGGACAGAGTACAATGTCCAGTTGACAGCATCCTATCCTATGGGAGAAAGTGAACCGCTGCTGAAGACTGCCAAGACATGTAGGTGTCATTATACGACCTTAATGTTATTATTGTACAAAACTTTTACTGATTGTGTTTTTTCCTTGTGGGGAAAAAGTATTTCTGTATAGATAACTGAGTCTGATTATTACTTGAGTCTTAATTTGCCACCAAGGACGGTGTGTCTTTGGAAGAACATGGCAGCAAAGAAACTAGTTCAAGGAAACGGATCCACACACTCAGCTACTGGGACTTTAACAGTCAGTCAGTGTGAACAATCCTTTTTGCATATAAATTTGGCATCTGCTGGTGCAGCAAGACTTAATGAAAGCTTTTCCGTCTTTTTCATCTAAAGCGAATAGACTGCCGAAGAAGGACATAGTTAGGGACAGATTAACTGTCAGGAGTGTGTATCTTCTATAACTTTGTGTGCATGCATCTGTCAGTTTGTGCATTATTCCCTGTAAACCTAATCTCCCGGGAGTGCTGCATCACTGTCTGTCAACAAATGTCTTTGTAATGGTTGTCAACCGTTACTTTATAATTGAATGTTGCCTTCTGGGCTAAATTTTCTTAGTGGCCAGAATTGTCTTATCAACATATAAGCATTAAAAAGACATTTGGATTTTAATTATTAATTTCTAAAAGTGCCTTAACTTTATAAAACAATGTGAAGAAATACAGTTCAAAGATAATGTGTGTACTGATAAGTGTATTCATGCAGTAGTTAAAAATTCTGGGCCATTACTGTGTTGGAGTACCAGTCACCTCTTCTTTAATCATGCCACTGCTGCATGAGTGACAACTCTAAATCTCTGTCTGATGAAAGATGTATTCATTAAAAAAGGGAAGTTAGGTATAACACAGGCACAAGGAGTTTACATTTTAAATTTTTTTTTTCATCAAAATTATATAAACCATATTAGTTTTGGAATAAAAAACTGATTTCTAAGGGGGAAACATACAGGCATCTGTCATCGTAATAAGGAAAATACAGTCTCATATTTCCCTGGATGCACTACATTTCCTCATACATTACCTTGGGAGCCAACTCGCATCGTTGCACCAGTAAATTAAGCCTTCTAGAAAGTAGAATAAAAGTACGTCTTGTACCGTGAGGACCATAAAATGAAATTAAACCGTTTCCCCTCAAGAGCAGTTGCGGTAGTGTGCAGTGCACTTAGGTGTGCAGGGTCCACTGAAGGGTACTCACTCAATCTGATCTTGAGAATTTACTCAGAATATGTTAAAAATTCAAGCAGTTGTGAAAGTGGAAATGTGGTCATAAAACATGGGTGTACTGGTGCAGGGGCCGACTTTTTCAAAAAAGATGCTTGAACGTTATCACACACAGCTTTTCTGTTCTTACTTTCCACTCTAAGTCGGTCCTTAAAGTCCACAGACACTGTTTAGTGTGTTTATATGTTGTAAAGTGCAGCTATTTTACAACAACAA
>CAAE01014587.1:590399-651291 GCA_000180735.1 Tetraodon nigroviridis | reverse complement strand
AGAGCATTAAACTTAGTTTAAACTGCTAACAGGAGCAGATATCTGTGACAGTTAATCTAAGTTTTGGGTCAGCCTGCAGGTCAGCACTAAAGTTTGGCTTAGAAAGGTGCTATAAATCACTTACTGAGACCTTCTTCTTCTCTCCGTCTCTCTCACACACACACACACACAAACCTATGACAAATGCCCTAATTTAGTGAAAGATCATCATAGCCTCATGGTGATCTGATATTTCATATCTACAGCACATGTACAACAACCATTACAAGATAACCAGATTTCTCTGTGCTATAATCTTTGTTTCCTCAATATTTACTATGAACTTCACCTCAGTGTTAGATGATTAGGTCAGTTACTGAAATGTTTTACTGGGCCAGTAGAACTGAAAGAGGTTTTAGCTCATTTCTGGATCAGATCCTGACACTGAGGCCTGGTATGTTCTTTCTTTTTGCATTTCTCTGCGAATTAAAACTCAATTTAACTTTGGGTGAATGGCATTTTAGGTAGAGCAGATGTAGGTTTGGTTTTTTTTTTAAGTGATGTCATTTGTTTTGGTGCCAGTGCAGTTTGATTTGATTTTTCCTGCCCTCCCTTTTTTTTTTTTTTTAAGTTGGTCGACCCCTGTCCAGTAAGACCCTGAAGGTCCAGGAGAGCAGGTCAAAGAGTGGCCTTTAAACGTGGAGATCTGCATCACAAGTCAAATGTTATGTCTGTTATATGCTACAGTACCCTTCCATACTGTGATCTGCAGATGATGCGCCAGGCCTGCACACTCTGTGCCAACCAGCGCAGATTCCCCCCAGATAAACAAGCCTCCATACAAAAGCTGTAATAGCATCAAGCTGATACTTATCAGCTCAGCACAGAGCTTTCTGGTCAAGAAAGATCTGCTTTTCTTTGCCTGTGGCTTACGGTGAACTGTGCTGTTGTATGCATACAGTGAGCTTTTTATTCTGTAATCAGATTTGCATCTGTGTGCTTATCTGCCTGTGGCAAAAAGCAGAGCACATTTGCAGCCAAGAGGTGTCCATCCGACTACAATCACATCTTTAAATGTGTCTAGTTATACCAGCTCTCAGTGTGTGCATGTGCGCATGTGTGCGTGTGTGTGTGTGTGTGAGGAGGAGGCAGAAAAAAAAGAATAATAGAGTGCAGACATTGGAGAGAAGATGAGCGTGCTCATTTCTGAATGCGCAGTCCTCCTGAATGCTCCTCTGTGCTGTCTGTGCTTCAGGGTCCTGCTGGCGCCAAAGGAGATAAGGGAGAGAGAGTAAGTCAAACCAAACACACTCATTCTTCACAGAAAATTCCTTTTTTCTTCTCTTCACCAAATTTGATGAAATACAATATTTTATTTTACTAAACAGTTCTTTACAGTCTATATATTTGGATGAAAGCAGTTCAATCTTCAGTGCACATCAGTCGGTTCTTTGCACAATTTTTTATTACATTTCTCTCTTCTCTCCCTCTTGACCTAATTTAAAGCAAACCAAGTCATTGCTTGTGGTTCACTTTTGCAGCAGAGCGTGTAGTGATTTTTTTTTCTTTTGCTGACTCAGTTTTCAGCGCCTCGGAGGGTCTAAAAAGCGTTGTGACTGCAAAGTTGAATTAAACCTCCACTTCATTCAAATCATCACCCCCTCTTGTAATGTCGGCCTTCTGTGGAAACCCTATACTGTCTTTTAAAGTTTTTAAAGCTTTTTCCAGTTTTAGTCATGAATAAACAGATTGCTGTTTGTTTAAAAAGTGGGTGCAAGGGTAAAACCCGGAGGCGTGTTTTTAAAAAGTGGTTTTCAGATAAAACCATTTATTCAAAGTTTATGGCCCAATTAAAGAAGCACTAGTGGGTGAAATAAAGGCGGGTTAAACAATCACACAACATGTGTGATTAGTCAAGCACTGCTTTTCTTCTTTTGTGTGCATCTGTGCTTCCTCACAGAGAAAAGCTCTTTCTAAGTCGACAGTCTGGTTATCTAACTGCAGGCTCTTAAATCCTCATTTCTTCAGGGTGATGTGCAGTCCCAGGCTGCTGTGCGCGCCATCGCACGGCAGGTGTGTGAACAGCTTATCCAGAGTAAGTCGTGAATTATCCCCACACACCTGTTCAGGTACCTTCTGTGTTTCTCCTGAGGTTGAAAAGCTTTCTCGGTCTTGACAACTCTCCTCCTCCTGCTGCAGGCCACTTGTCTCGCTACAACTCCATATTGAACCAGATCCCCGTTCAGTCCTCGGCATCGGTCCGAACAGTACCCGGACCTCCCGGTGAGCCAGGTCGGACCGGTCCTCCGGGACCCCCGGGGGAGCAAGGCCCCACTGGCAGGCCCGGTTTTCCCGGCACCAATGGCCAGAGCGGACGACCGGGAGAGAGAGGTGAGGGTGGGCGCTGATCTGAAAATAGTTGAACTGCAGGTCTGGGATGCCATTGCACAGTCCCAGTTCATCTTTAGTGTTTTAAAGCCAAAGTCACATTTAAGACTTCTGCCCAATAATAAATATGTATTAAATCCAGTGTAGTAATCGGCTGTTTAAACTGCTACAGTTTATATGAATTGCAAAAGTAAAAGCACATATTTTACTGTGTTTGCAGCACAAACGAGATGCATTGTAATCCATTTGACTTTCTTTCAATGCTTTTGGACTGTGGGCTCTCAGTTGGAGCTGCAACCTCCTCGTCTGTTGCCACTTTTGCTCAGCTTCGACCGTCACGCTCGCTCACCGAGAGGTTGTATCTATCCAGCTAGGTTCCGTGAGGTCGTTGCACCAGTACTTAAAGGAGAACCAGCCAGTATGGGTCCCGGTCCCGGTCCTCCTCACAGAAACATGCAGCTGCACACTGCTGAGCCACTCACGGAGCAGACTGTCCACGCACGGATTTATGCAGCCTGAGTGCAGTCAAACATCTGTCAGGAAACCTCCAGGATGCTTACCCTCTCTGTGGTGCAGACTTTTGATTTTCCCCAGTAAAATATGTTATCTGCAGCCACCAGAGTGGACCACATTTTACAGGAGATCTGTCGCTTAGATCAGCATGATTCGTGCTGAAGTTTGATGGGCCATGTCGTTCCGAGGACGAGGAACAAACTCATGCTTACAATCATGTGATCTAGAGAACAGGCCATAATTTAGGTTGTAAACGTACAGAATCCATTTTTATTTCAGGAAAAGTCAAATGTGCTGCGCTTCCTCTTTACTGATGCGGTTTATTAGAAGCTATAAAAAGCAGCAGTCCAGTAAACCGCGTCTCACACTGCAGCATATAAAAACGATGGCATCATGTCGTTCAGTCGGTTGCACGGCTGCCCGGCGCAGAGACGACTCTCTTTCATTAAACTGAAACCACAGGCATCCATCCAGCCTACTTCCTCTCAAGTGTCCGGTGTAATACTTAGGAAACATAAAGATTCACTGCAAGCTTCCAGACCATGTTCAGGTGTCCCAGACGGTTACGCAATGCATCCGAGCTGTCCTGGGGTGATTGATGTGGGCATGTGTAGCCAGAGACGTCCTCTCTCACTCTCACAAGGTCCAGGACAATGAGAGAGGACGTCCGGACCGAAAGCCTTCGTATAATCTATATTATATGTATGTATAATACTTTGAACATGATGACTTCTTTCCAGGTTTACCTGGAGAGAAGGGAGAGCGAGGGAATCCAGGTGTTGGGAGCCAGGGACCTCGAGGACCACCTGGACCTCCAGGTAAGGACATGAAGGACCAAACCAACCGAAGGTGCATGGTCGGCTGCTCAAACGGCACTTTGTCACTGCAGTTACAACTTTTGTTTGTGCTGCTTTCCAACTGCCGTCCAGCCTTTTCACAGTGTCTCTCAGAACAGGATCTAAAATTTCAAACGATGCCCGGTGTATTTTGGGTCTGCTTTGCTGCCTGTTAAATCTCTGTTTCTGAGAAAAACAAAACGTTTTGGAGCGTGAATATAAAGCAGTGTATTGATTTCGCTTTACCACTCTGCGGGGTTGAGGATACTGTTATGAAACCGTGTCTGTGATGGGATTTTCTGTTTACTGTGGCACGATCAATACTCGGTGAACTAGCTGACACAACTCCCCAGAAAGTTTCCTGTCATCAGAGGAGTCATCTGAAAACGAAAATATATGCACAAGTACGTTTGATGTGAGACGAAGGCGCAGAGAAAAGTCGTCCATGTTCGTGTTTTTGTTTTTGTGAAACATTTGTGGTGAAGTGAGTTTGGCCCGTTGAGCCCCAGTCAAAATATTGATTTGATATTTGTGCTGACTACTGAAGCGAGTCCTGATAGGTCAATTTCCCTCATGTAAACAGAAAAACAAAAGCTCTGCTTGGCTGCATCTCATCTAGGCTCTGGCAGTCCTGCTCCAGCTCTCTAGACGTTTCTCTGCCAGTAGCCTCATCCATTTTTATAGTGTTTTTTTTTAGTGTTGTTATTGTCTCAGCAGCAGGGAGGTGGCCCAAAGATTGATGGGATGATGATAACCAGATGACAGATGAAGCATCAACTTCACATTATTAGTTTCCTCTCTTTTTCTTTCTTTATCCTCTCATGTTTGTCATATGCTTGCTGACAGTCTTTGGTTTCGCAGGTCCAGCTGGTGAAGGACGGGCCGGCAGTCAGGGCCCTCCAGGCCGTCCTGGTAATTCTGGAACTCCAGGAAGACCGGGTAATCAATGTGCACCAGGGCAAACTGGCCCACCGGGATACTGTGATCAGAACTCCTGCCTGGGATACACCGTTGGAGGCAAAGATGTCCGAACTGATGTTCTTCTATTGACAAACAGTAAACTCAAATTATTTATGAAAAGCTGGGAGCTAGCAACTAAAACAAAAATAACATTTAGAAGGAATATTTTCCTAAGTGTTCTGTAATGAAATCATTACAAATTCTTAGACTTTACACACCCTCTTAACAGTGTTTCTTTACATTAGTTTTTAGCTTTATTATAAAAATGGAGTCTAGCAATATATATATTTATATATATATATTTAATTTAAATGTTTTACTGACATGAGATTTCAGGTAGTGGAAAATAATAGACTTTGGATCCGGATCTAATAAAAAACAAACAAACAAAAAAAAAACTGGACAGTCCGTAACCAAAAGTGGATTTGTGCTTTCCCACTGGATCTGGTCTATAACTGGGCTGACATTTGGTTGGAGCTCGACTGTACTTTCCATGAGTGTTTGCTGTGTGGTCTAGCATGCTCTCCTTCGTCCTCTGGTTTGACTGCTTGTTTCTGTGTTACAAATCTTTATTTGTACTTTCACCTGTATGGGAGAAAAAATAGAGATGTGACACAGTTTGTCTCCTAACAACGATCTGATATGGATATAAAAGCTGTTCCTGTAAACACACACACACCTCCACAGTGAGGCCAGTGACGTTTGGCTGTGGGTTTCCTCCTGATATAATCTAACATGGTCTCTTCCTGTCTCCCTCCCTCTCTCCCTTTCTCTCTCCCTCCCTCTCTACATGTTTGTGAATGAAGTTCAGCAGGATTATGGGAATGATTACTGAGGAGTGTCCTCCAGCCATCCTCCTCGTGTGTTCATCTCCCCATATCTTTCTTTCTGTGCCCTGTATATAAGACTACAAACTGGAGAAAACTGATAAATTATTCCTCCGACGCCTCCGTATTTCTGGGGATGGATCATTTCTGCTGGTGTTTAACATCTAATCCCTGCAGCCAGGATTTCACTTTTTAGATTTTGCTACTCGAGGCAAGAGCTTTTTCCCCTCCCCCCTTTACAGAATTACATTTTTAAAGATGCTCCCTAAAATCTGCAATGTTTTAGGGAAACAAATCAAATTGGCGTTTTTGTTTGGCACACTCATAAAGAAACATGGCACAGCGATAAATCAAGATCTCAAAGTCAACTTTGTAGTCTGATTTTGGTCTGGGCGTACAGATTTACAAAAACACCAGCCTGTTCAAGCAGTATGAGCTGAGACCGGATCTTCTATTTGAACATCCTGGCGATCTGGATTGCTAATGTGGCTGTGTCATCATTTGGCAGTGTGAGAGACAAAAATGGAGCCGTTTAACTTCCCTCAAGGCCAAACAAAAGCCTGTAACACTGCTGCCATGATCACCACCACCACCGATGCCAGAGCCATCTGTCAGCGGACTATCGGCTCACAATGCCGAGCTGCAGCATCCCGCCTCCAGTCTCTGATCCCCGCCAAGCTGATCTCGCCTCCCGGAGCCTGATGAATCAGCTGAATTGGGATGAAATGCATCTCTGCACTGGGCTGCATTCAACACTTTCTCTGTGTCTCAAACCTTAATTTTTAGCTCTGACACGCCAGACCTTTTTTTTTTTTTTGGTCTTTTCATTTTTGATGATTGTAGTTCAGAACTTTGCTTTTGCAGCTTGTTTTAGAACCAGTTTTTATTGCACTGCGTCTTTATACTGACTGGCTCTAGCTCACCCTTCTAGCCTGTTCCACTCCTAACCCTGGTGGTGGTTCATTCTCAAGCGCATTTTTCTCCGGGCACTAAAATTGATCCTAAATATTCCCACCACCCCAGTCCAAACCTTGCCTCACGGTGGCTACCAGCCCTACAACCCTGCTCCACTGGCATACAACAACGTGCGAGAAGAAGACGAGGAAGATGACGAGTCGGACGACTATTACCGCGGCCATCCCTATCAGTACTATCCCCAGCCGCCCTCTCAGCAGGTCCACGCTCGCCGGGGCTACCCCGCCACCCCGACCCACTCTGAGGACACTGAGCTGAGGTCCCCGGGAGTGGCCAGGAGGTTCCCACGCGACATCGTCATCAGGGAGAGTCAGGAGCGAGGACACCAGAAGGGACTCACCCCAAGTGCTTGAGCTGTGCGCGCCATGCTGCTGTCATAAACAAGTTTCAACAAACACCTACACTGTCCCACATCCAGTGTTTTCCTCCATGAGGTGTAAATATCTTTGTGAAATCTTAACAAAAGGTGGGGGGGGCAGGGTCCAAAAAGTGCCTGATCTATGTTAGCATCATCAGTGTTCCAGTTAGGGTAAAATGTTTGTCACAGCCGAAGCGGCCGTCGGAGAAGCTGCATGTCCCCTTTGAACATGTTTCCGGCTTGATCCGTTTTATCAATTTCTTCTTTTTAATTTTCCTCAGAGACGACCCAGCTGTTACGTGTTGTCCAGTGATATTTCAGCGGTATTGATCCTCAGGCGTTTTTGTGCTGCTGCGCTAGTTTATTTACTCTGATGCGATGTGGGCCTGATCCACTGGGGAGGCTTTTTCAGCTCCAACCTTGAGCTGGAATTCCCGGCTCCAGATAAACGACCTCTGAGCAGCACCATTAGGAACTGAACCATGCGTGTAGACTGTCCCCCTCCTGCACTCCCATCTGACAAACAAGCACTAGAGATTATTTAATCTGTGAGCTGTCCTGCTGGATTTGGGATTTAAACTTGAAGAGTTGTTATAAGGAATGTTTCCACCACCCCCACTTAGTACGATAACATTTATTTATTTCATATTTTGTTTGCTTTTATAATCAATAAATCTGTAATTGACAGTAACGCTGTTTAAGACCATTTGTTCAGTTTTAATGAAAAAGAAAAAACACTGTATTACAACTAAATGGTAATTAGTGCAACTGAATAGGTGTTATTTTCTATTACTGACAAGACTAGAAAATCCACCTCTAAATATTCTTTACAGAACAAATAATTCTGTGTACATTATATAACTGTTAACTACCTTTATATGTTTTGAAACAGGAAAAAAAAAATCAAATGTGTGTTTTTTTCAACGGGACATCTGTGTACCAGTATAACAAAAACAACCATAGCTTCCAGTGCGGAAATAATCTGGAAGAAACTTGGAGGTTCGGTCACGTCCAGCAGCCTGGGTTTCATTTCATCTTGTAGTCCTGAGGTCTGTGGACGAAAAACACAAGGCATTAGTCTGAGGACGCATATGTGTCTGGGGAAAAAAACCCCGTTTATCATCAAATGTGCAGCGAATATCTAACGGCAGACCGGAAAGCAGAAAAGAAAAGATCTTATCATTTCTCCTCTTTTAAACGAGCCCAGACTGGTGTGCGTTTGTTCCTCCCTCCCCCATGTTGAGCAGACACCGACATTATCAGCACAGACTGTATTGCTTTTGATGGGGAAAAAACAAAAACATGTTTTTCCAATCGTAATAGCTCTGCTATCATCGACAACAGTACGTTTATGTTGATTTTCTGTCTACGCTGTGTGTCGGTGTGAGGGGGAGAGAAGACCGAGAGCGCCGGCGTCTGCATATCCAGAATATTCTCTCCTCCGCTCCAAGGTTTTCTGAGAGAATATTAACTGTATGTCTAATAAAGGGCACCGATTCAATTGCCCTGTGTGACCCGGTCAACCTCATCCCCCATCACATACACTTTATAGAGCTTGTGTGCGCGCGCACACACACACACACACACAAAGTTGATCAGTGCGATAAAGGTGGAATTTTCAAGAATACTAAACAAAAGTCTGTTGTTTAAATAAACCAGGATTAGTTTGACCTTGACGGCCACACAGCGACAGGCCTGAGCACAGGCGCTGATTGGCTGAGGAGATTGGACCACTGGAGGAAGACAAGTGGCTCATTTATCACCAGGCACCGACAGCAAAGCTGAACACAGAAACCAAACGGGGAGAGAGGGATGAAGACCAGTGTCGGTGCGGAAATACGGAGCTTTTAACATTCTAAAACCAAATGTTTTGTCCAAAAGTGCCAGACAGAGAGTCATTGAGAGACATTCGCTGCCACATTTGAGTACTAATCCACTACTTCAAATGTCCAAACATTATCTCAACTGTCTCTCCAGGTAACCACACACATGGTTTTAATTTCGGTTGCCAGGGTAATGAGATCAGAGTCTCCCTCTGCTGCCGGACTGGTGATGGACACGGACTGGTCTCGTCTCCAGGAGTGTCTGGGGTTAAGGCTGCGTAGTGGTAATAACCTGCTTCCTCACTTTTCCCACCCACCTACCAACTCCCTCATCGGTCAGTCTGGGGTATAGAGGCTAGCTGTTAGCATGATACAAATACACAAATAGGGTAAATAATGCGCTTGATAGAAGCTACACAAAAGTTCCAGCAATTAATGGCAATGTCAGACACTGTCGCGTGGAAGCTGGGGGTTAATTTGGTCTGGTAATAACATCAGTTAGTAGATAACAGGCTGATACCCTCAAAATTAGGTGGGCCATAATATCATATATTGGCCACGTAAACAACCAGCCAACTTATTAACAATGTCCCAACATGAACAGCAACCCTGACCTGGATAAACAGCTGGAAGATGGATAAGGACCCGGCTGAGCAGGTGGATGAGAGGCTGCTCTCAGTTAACCCTGCAGAAGCGCAACAGGACGACATTATCATGGCAGCAAACCGCCGGTCGCCGTGTCAGCCTCATCTCCAAATGGAAAAGGCTTCGCCGAAAGAGCCATGAATACAAATATGCTGAAAAACATATGCTGACTCCCCTTCTCCTGTGAACGTGGCGTTGGGAGAATCAGCGGAATTCTCATCGGTCTATGCGATATTTTATCGTCTTTAATTATGTGACACCATTACCAGGTCTCATTTAAAAGGCATTTTAGGCTGCTCATTCAGCAAAGAGGCATCACTTTTTTGAGAAGTTTGCAGTTAACAAAAGGATTCAGTGTGTTTGTTAACAGCAATATGCACTTTCTCCACAAAAGTTGATTATTTGCCAAGCTTACCTTAAACCTTCATTATTTAATAAGTACTGGTGTGTATCTCTGTGTGATCCAGATGATACGCCAAAGCTGCCTAAGCAGTAATCTGACATCGCCCCCATCAGGCTGCAACCCGTCACTACAAGCCCATCTCTGTCCTACATGATCAAAGCATCAAAGCATCAGAACCTGGAAGAGAACTGCACTTATGACGCTCTGACATGTTATGATTCATCGTGCACAGACTCAATTGCTTCTAGGTGTGTGTGTGTGTGTGTGTGTGTGTGTGTGTGTGTGTGTGTGCTCTACGTACGGCGTCCACAGCCTGGGGAAGGCGTCCATCTCCTCCTGCGTGTACTCGCTGAGTTTCCTGGGGATTTCTCGGGGTTGAGGCAGCTCCTCTGTTAGGTTTGCAAGTACGTCGTCTGGCAGAACCTAGTGAGCGGTTGGAGGAGGCAGACAAAGAAAAAGAGAAATACAAGAGCTGATTGTGCTTTCCAGTCTTTGTAATTCAGATTAATTTCATTAATAAAAACACAGATGTGAACTGAAGCAGGTGAATGTAACAACTAAAATAAAAGAAATGATCAGATTTCTTCTTCCTGGCTCTTTTTATATATTACAATATGTCCAACGTCCAATTTTATTTTAATGCTGGCTGTGAAACTGGGATAGGTTTGATAAGAATTACATCCAGCTAATCTGTGAGCGGGCTGCCGAGGTCAGATGTTCCATTTTCAGTTCCTTTACAAGCTGGAAGGTGTGACGAAACCGCTTCTCATCGCAACGTTTCGCATTATTTCAGGAACCCGTGAAAATGTAATGCTGCAGCGTGCCAGAGGCCACGTCTTTGAACTGCGCTGACAAAATTGGCTGCAGTGTTGACACGGCTCAGGTTTTTTCTGGCGAATCAAAGACTTGTTGGAAGTTTAGCGAAACTATACTAGTCACCAAATATTCAGATGATGTTGCCAAAGCAGCACTTCTCTGACTAAACCTTTTTTTATGCTTTTGCCAACATTCTGCATCTTAACAGCTGCACAGATGGAACTAAACTTAGCTCTGACCTGATCGGGCCCCTTGTCAAACCTTTGCGTAACTCAGAATCTAATGTGAATGGATTTTCATTAACTTTAGTGTCCGTGGGCCTTAGCTCCAGAAACTAATTTCAATTGGGTGATGAACCAGAGTCCAATTATCCACTGCTTTTATGCTCCTAATCTTCTTCTCCAACTCCTGAAAGAAGTCCAATGAAATTTAACAAAAAAAAAAATCGACTTTAGCAGAACAAAAAAAAAAAGTTTAAAAGCTGTGACATCTGTGATATATATTCACAATTAAAACCCCTTTAAAAGAAACCCACTGAATTGTTCATTCTGATGTAGCTTCGCTCGTACTCTTGTGACTAAAGGTTTTTGTCTGTCACACATTGATTTCAGGTTTTTACTAACGATCATTATGTGCTTTTAGTACGATAACTGATCTCCAGCAGACCTGATGTGACCTGCAGCATGTCGCTGAACTGATACATAGATATGAAAACAAAGATGCTACAATTAAGGTCTCCTTTCATTTGTTCCTGCCTGTGTTGTTAGGAGAAGTGCAAGACTGCCGTTGCAGCCTCACTGCTTTTACCCCTCCTCGTTAGGTATCTATATTCAGACCGTCATAACTCAACCCATGACTCTGTAACACCACCATGTCATGTGTGATTCCACCGGCTGGGGAAGATGAAGAGGCTCCCAACTTACATCCTCCGGGAAGAGGTGCAGTCGCTGCATCATGGTGCGCCGGTGCAGATTCTTGGGCAGCATACCGTAAACAGCCAGTTTCACAATCTGGTGGGGTGAAATTCCATGAAGAAAGTGGGAGGTTTTTGACAGTTATTGCCAATTTTCATACAACTGAAACCAAAAGGTTCGTGTGGGTCTGTCTCTTTTGAAGGTTTTGTTGCAGGAGAGGCTTCACAGCTCATCTGGGCTTTTAAACCTTTAAGAATGTGTCATGTTTGGCCTCTGTGACAGTATTTGTTTCAGTTCATATGCCAACTCCTGCTTCTAATAAACTACTGACAGTAACAATTACAGCAACAAAAGCAAAAACAGATTTGTCAGTAACCAGGAAGCTGGAAAAGAAGCCTAAGTGGGTACATTTACGTAGGTAAAACTTTTGTTTTTAACCTTTCCTGCGTCCAAGTCTGACTTCAGAGACATTAGGGCAGAATGCAGTTGACTACAACATTCTGAATTTAATTATCATTGTTGGTAACAATGAAGAAATCATTATTATGCAACACAAGAGAACCTCTGGGAAAAATCCTTGAACTGTCATCTCTCACACTGAGCCCAGAATACACTAAAAGCCTCCAACACCAGCTTCCATCTGCCCTGCTGAATCCCTCCTCTCTGAAATTTACATTTATAAGCACAAGCTGCACATCCTTTGAAAGAAACAAATGTCAACAAAAACCAACATGTATAGATTAGACTAACATCTAAGGTATGGTCAAAGGTTTGTTGGATTATCTAAATTATTTCTGGTTTTGAAAAAAAAAAAAAAATGCAGTGATCAGTGCTACTTACGGCTGTTGGGTCTTTATGGTGCAGCTGAGCAGCTGTGACTTGTTTGAAACTACCTGGATAACTAAAGGAGAAAAATAAAAAACGTAAAAAAATGAGAGATGATAACGAGTCATTCATTAGACCCAACAATTAGCAAACCAAGCCATGGAAAAACCGAGAATTTGTGGCCAACTCGTCCGCTGCAATGGTATTCAAAAATTATGATTCTAATCTATTCTATTGCTAGAAAGATTATAAAAACATTATCTGATAAGTGTGCTAGACACAAACGCTTAAGTGTTTCGAGGTTATGGTACAGGTAACCATTTGAGACAGAGTTAGGTGAATGTTCAGCATCATTAGTCACGACCAAAATGTGGTGCACCAGAGCAGACTCACTCAGGGCGTGATAAATAGGCTTGTGTTTCCCCTGTAACCTCACAGAGCACATGGTTGCAATCTTCCCAGGAGGCTGCATCCTTGCATCAATCAAAAACCAGGACCGGGCAAACGTTGCCCACTGCTAAAAGCGGAAACACACAAGTTTAGATATTACCTTCTGAAATCACTTGTGCGAGTGTTGTTGAAAGTCGTGCAAGTCACCCAAAGTCATGGGTCTTTTCTAAAGCCTTCAAATATATAAATACTACGCCTTAAAACAAAAATAGTAGGCGTGCGTTGCATTGGTAGATGTGTGATTCGACTATTCGTTTAATAGAATACCAAATCTATACCAGACATACAAGCTTTTACTTTCCTAGACATGTTTGCCGTAGACCTTATTCTACTTCGCCTGAAATTGTAAAACGCAGCGTTATCACAAACGTTAACGCACAGCAAGACAATAAAGAAATATGTATTCTACAGATCCCTAAACCCTGTGTGTAAACTACAATAGGACTTGTGACCGTACACCTGTCTACCCTACTTTAATATGTCTATTATCGTAGACCGTGGCTGCTCAGTAGCTAACCACATGTTTCTCCCAAAACGTGGGGTCGTAAAAGTTTTTTCACACACATCGTTGACAAAAATTGAACAATTGTAAAAACTATTATTAAAAGGATATAATTGTTACCTGGGCAGATCTTGAAAAACTAGACATTTTCACCCGCTGCTAACACATCCTTAACAATTTGACCCTTAATGTGTCTAACGGTTCGTTTGGTTATGGTTCTCGGGTAAAACATTACGTGAAACGTCAGAGCTCCTGGATTACAAAAAAAGCAATGTCCTCTTACACATTCCTTAAAAACATATTATTTTCTGATTAGACAGAAGAATAGAACAACAGAAAAACAACGTGCGTTTATTATTCTTTATCTATCGGTATTTTAAAAATTATCTACAACAAAAATAGTTTCTACTCGGTTGTATTTTGAAGTGACGCCGCAAACCTATTGCTAAAGTCTTTTCTTTTTTCATCTTAGATCGTCAATCATATAAGTATGATTTTGGTCAGTGAATTTCTCCTGTGTTTACACAAACCACCATACACTCAAAATACCGGTAAATATTTTACGAAATTATAATATTTTTGTGTCTAGATATTTGTCCGTTAGAGGGCGATAACTAACTGTCATTCAACTTACTTCACCAAACTCACGAAGAAGAAAAGTACACGACGTCACTTCCTTCCGAATGCAGACGAGAGCGGGAAAATCTGTAAAGTCCCGATCACTTTCTTCATTTGATTTGTTTTCTCAGTTATAAAACATTTGTATTGTATTCTACTTTGACGCATCTAATAAAGTATTAATTGACACAAAATGAGAACTTTAGAGGAGGTCCAGGCCACTCTGGAAATCGCCAAACTAAAAGAAGAGGATCTACAAAACACAATCCATTGTGTGTCTTTTGGAGAAAACGTTTCTTCTGCTGACTACTGTCTGATGGAGCTGGACGACTATCTCTGCCAACACCTTGAAGCTGGACAAAAGTATGATATTTGCTTTTAATCTAGTTCAAAATGCTTACTGTCTGGTTAAAAATGTATATATATAAAACACCAAGTGGCGTCTGTTTTGTCAGAAACCTGTCCGAGTCAGTGCTGATTGCTGCTCACTTGTTAAATATCCTATAACCAAAGTAAAATATAAACAGGTTTCAGTAAAAACTGCGGCCGACAGTACAGTGATATAAAGTTAAAACCCATCTATTTACTTACTAATAACTTGATATAATAAAGGTAGTATCTGTAATACGTGCCTTTTCTTGTTTTTAATGTCAGTAAGTCCTTATTAAATTGTTTAGTAAAGAATGAGGACAGTTGCATTGAGACAGGTTAATTAAACTTTTTTGTCCTATTGTCCAGTCTCGTCATCCGTGGAGACAAGGATGAACGTGCAGTTCTGTGCAGCGGCGACCGGACGTATGATTTAAAGATGGCGGACACCTCCAACCTGCTGCTCTTCGTGCCAGAATGCAGAACGCCCGACCAACTCACGGACGGGAGGGACACCGCTCATGTGGTGCACACACAGGTTGGAGAAAGACAAACACCAAAACACGGCAGGTGTGTTGCGGCAGCACTAATGACGGCACGCTCTCACCTCCACTGTAGATCTGGGGATTCTGCAACAGCTACTGGGAGGTGAGGAAACAGCGACCTAAACTGAAGAAATTGAAGAAGCTTTTAATGGAGAATCCTTACGAGGGTCCTGCTCTTGGAGGGCAGGAAGAAACGACAGAGAACAGGGTATGGATGTTCTCAGCTCTGGGGTAACTATGTCAGCTAGGGATTCCCACTAAGATTGTTCTTTACCAGGAGTCACAGTCACATTTCCTTCTACATCTGTTGGTCAGTAGCTGCATTGAATCTGTGTATTTCACCAGTACACTAAAGAGGATCTCCTGGAGAGGATCCAGGCCAGTGAAGACGAGATAAACGCCCAGTTGGAAGCCATCCATGCTTGTCAAATCGATGGTAAGTCAGTGTTAGCATCGAGGACTGCTTGGTTCCATTCTAAGCTTAGTGAGTGTATCTCTCCTGCCTTAAAGGCTTCTGGCGGATACTGGATTTTGATTATGAGATGAAGGTGCTCGGTCATGTGACTCAGCTGGTGGATTCTGAATCGTGGCCTTTTGATAAGGTTCCCCTCCAAACCTGTCTGGAAGAGTTAGCTCCACTGGAACCAAGGTCATTTTATACCGCAAGATAACCAATATCTCGTGAATCGAAATGAATTCTGAATCTTCCTTCATTACAGAGAGATGATCGAGCACTGCTTGAACTGCTATGGACAGCGCTACGGTGAAAATGGTAGTTAGACCTTCAGAAGACTCCCAAACAGACACGGCGTCATCGTTTGATAGCACCGCTTTGTCCCTTTTCTCTTCACGCAGACCAGGTCTTCTATGCGCTGAATGAGGATCAGGTGTGCCGGGGTCTGGCGCTTATGCTGCTCCAGAACGTGGTAAAATTCAACCTGAGGGAGTTTCAAGAGGTCTGGCAGCAGAGCGTCCCAGAGGGCATGAGCACCAGACTGGATCAGCTAAAGGTGTGTGTGTGTGTGTGTGTGTGTGTGTGTGTGTGTGTGTGTGCGTTAAATAAAGATCATTTCCGGTACAGCGATGCGTTGTGTCCCATGGGTGTTAAACATTTTTCCTGCCATCCAGCTCATGTTCTCACCAATCTCCAGATACCCTGAAAGGAGAACTGTGCGTGGCACCTGTTGTCTCGTTTCTAACACCCCGGCGCCGTCAATGTTGCAGAGCGTCGCCCTGGTGGACCGCAGCTCCCACCCTCAGACCATCTGCCTGCTGCGGGTGGAGGACCTTCCAGAGGACACGCTGGAGCGCTTCAACCACCTCTTCACGCTCAGGGAGAAATGGACGGAAGACGACATCACGCCGTACATACAGTAGGTGTCACCCAAATAGCATGAAATCCAGAGGTGAGAGCTTGGCTGTTGGAGAACTGATCACATTTTTTTTCTGTCTGTTTTTTTTTTTAGAGACCTGTGTGGAGAGAAACAGACCACTGGAGCCCTTCTGACCAAATACGCTCGCTCCTCAATGCAGAACGGAATCAAGGTCTTTAACTCCAGGCGACCTGTGGCGACATGAATGTGTAGCCTTCATATTTTTAGAATTTATTTGAGTAATTTGCACATTTAGCAGATGAATCTTGTTAGAAAACCAGCAACATTTGGTTCAGTAATGGTGCGTGAATAAATAAATTATTATTAGCTTGAGAATAGATGATCATAAACATATTTTCTGGTATAGGTAGCTCAGTTTTATAAATGATATATAATGATTATAAATAAATGATTTATTACTCAGTTCAGGCAACAACCTCTTATAAATCTTTTTTCAAAGGTTGATGACTACCAACCACATAAATACTGACAAACTCAGTTATTGAAATGATTAAAACTCATAAAACTTGAATTTTTTTTTTTATTGTGGAGTTCTATATATATATATATTCTATATCTATATCAAAGTAAAAACAGCAGATTTTCATATTTGTGACAAAAAAAGTATTATGTTCTATGTTTCTCAGATGACAGGACTTTATTCTGCTGGCACCTCAGATGGGCAGTTTATAGTCACCCAAATAAAATATTTGTCAAGGGGTTAACTTATTACACTATCTCGTTCATTTACATTAAATCATTTAACATGCACTTAAGGACTTATCTCAGATTAAAACTGATTCATTTTTTAATTTTCAGGCCACATAAATGCGTTTTATGTGGCCTCTGAGAAGGCCGCTCCGGGAGCACCGGTGGTCGGGGTCCAGGAGCACCGGTGGTCGGGCTCCGGGAGCACCGGTGGTCGGGGTCCAGGAGCACCGGTGGTCGGGGTCCAGGAGCACCGGTGGTCGGGGTCCAGGAGCACCGGTGGTCGGGGTCCAGGAGCACCGGTGGTCGGGCTCCGGAGCACCGGTGGTCGGGGTCCTTAAGCCGCCTAACTCGTTCCATTGTGTGGCCGCCAGCGCCGCCCAGTGGCGGTTTAGGAGAACGACGGAGAGTCGCTCGGTCCATCCCTCAAGAAACATGATGAAGGTGCAAACTTTCTGTTGGAAAGAGAAGAAGAGAATTCCTTGGGTTTGGATTTGGGGAAAACAACGTGCATATATAATCAGTTTACAATGTTAATATACTGAATTATTCCCTTCAACTCATTCTATTACGTCTTGTTTACCTAACCCTAACCCTCACCTTACAATTTCAGACGTCACCGACGAGTCTTGGAGGTGTGAACTAAAACTCCCGACTCCAATCAGGTGGTCGCGTCGCCGACTAGAAATCGCGCCAAGCGAAGAGGGTTTAAAAGGAGGATGCGGAGCCGGAGCGCAGTCCTCCGAGCTGGAACCCTCGGCCATGGCTGTCAACGTGCCCGCTCTGCTGGCGGTGGTGGTGTTTTATCTGGCCATCCTGGCGATCGGCTTCTGGGCCTTCAGGAAAGCAAAGAAAGTGGAAAAGACGATCGGGGGCAGCAAGTCAGAGGTCACGATTGTCGGGGGTCGCAACATCAACGTGCCGGTCGGAGTCCTAACCCTGACAGGTAGAGATGCATTCCTTCATTCTTTCCACTGATATGTGTCTGCACAACTTTTAAATGAAATTACTTTATCAATGTCATTTTTTAAAATTTGCAAATGATTTACAGTAATTCGTTTCCGTGTTCTTTAAGCAACGTGGGTCGGTGGAAGTTATATCATGGGAACGGCCGAGGTGGTCTATTCTCCCAACGGAGGTCTGGCCTGGGCCATTGGGCCCTTTGCATACACACTCTGCTTTATTTGTGGTAAGTGAAACAAACCAGGTTGTATTTCACCTCTAGAGCATTTCAGGTACATTTTTTCCCCTCACATCTGGAGAGAGAGAGAGAGAGAGAGAGAGAGAGAGAGAGAGAGAGAGCAGCAGAGTTTTTAAGCTTGTTTGTTTTTAGGTGTGTGTTTACCACTGATGACAAGCCAATAATAAAAAATAAAAATAAAATAAGTTTTTGAGAAGGGTAGTAAAAAGCTCAGCCAACGAGCCCTAACCCTAACCTCCGCCTGTGCTGCACCGTTGCTGCATACCTGCATGCAGGAATCCAATGACAGGATTGACAGGATTGCTGCTCAGAGTCCACACAGACTTCAGATTACCACTCATGCCAGATTTTAGATTTGTATTTCTATTTGTATTTCTTTTTCACACAGCACTTTAAATCCGCTGAAAAGAGATCATTTATTATATATATTATATTTTTTTCTATTCAGCCCCGTGAACCACGAGCTGTAACCCTGGAACATTAATGACAGCTGAATTAGCAATCTTTCTATCTCAGTTTATTAAACCTTTGAATTGAACTAGCAGAGATAAAATCCTGGGACATTCTGAGGTTCTTGTACAACTCTATCACCCAAATAGCTGAAATCTGTTCATGTGTTCATTTCGGGGTCAAATGTTGGTGTTTTCAGTGACTCCGACTCTTCTCTTCCCTGAAGGAGGACTGTTTTTTGCCAAACCCATGCGGTCTGGCCGCTATGTCACCATGATGGACCCCTTTCAGCAGCGCTACGGCAACTTCTGCACAACCCTGCTGCTGGTTCCCGCCCTAATCGGTGACATTTTGTGGGTGGCCAGCACCCTCGCTGCTCTCGGTAACTGGCCCTTACTTTACAGCAGTGTTTAGGTCGTCCGTCTGTGTTTGAGACCCTAAACTCCTTTCCTTGGGTCTTTTGTGTGTTTTCTAGGAGGAACAATGACCTTAGTTCTGGGGCTGTCTAGCACAATCTCCATCATTATCTCCGCCTCCGTGTGCATCTGCTACACGCTCCTGGGGGGTCTCTATGCTGTTACCTACACCGATGT
Source organism: Tetraodon nigroviridis (assembly GCA_000180735.1). NCBI lineage: Eukaryota > Metazoa > Chordata > Actinopteri > Tetraodontiformes > Tetraodontidae > Tetraodon > Tetraodon nigroviridis. The sequence goes on along the minus strand of CAAE01014587.1, from coordinate 632,220 downwards.
CATCCAGCTTGTCTTCAACTTCGTCAGCCTGGTTAGAAAACTAAAGCAGAAACACATTCTGAACGTGTAATTCCTTAAGTATCTTTTCGATACGCAGAGGTGCGGGATTACCCGGAGAGACGAGCCCTCCTTTGGAATGAGAAAGTATCACGAATGAAATCCGAGAGCTGTCTCCTCGTCCGGGACCAGTCTGATTGCATGTTTGTTTAGTAACATCAACACCTCCTCCTCCATGATGCCCGCCAATTGTCTGTTTGCGCCTGAAGACAACACGCCCTTGAGTAGTAGCCTGTAAGCCCTGAATACTGTAAACAACAACCAGGGACTGTTGCTCCCGGTAAACCCTGAACTCCCGGGGGCTCCAAACTGTGAACCACGGGGCTGCACCCTTTCTGCCCCGCTGTTTCCCCCCTGTCTTGGGTTCTCCAGGCTGGCCTGGCTTTGGAGCCCTGCGGCTGCTCTGCTTGGCTCCCCGCTGCTGCAGCGACGCCAGCAGTAGTATCAGATAGGCCAGCTAGCCAGTAGCCAGAAACACGCTGAGGGAACTCGTCATCGCCGCTTTCTTACCATAAAAAGCAAGCGAGACAGAGCAACAAGGAGGGTGCAGGCTTGGTAATAAAAGAGCATGGCTCCACTGGTCTGTCACTGGCGGCCATGATGTCGTTGGACCTTCCACATGGTCGCCCAGGGCGATTTACCATAGTGAAACACCGAACAAAGTTAGTAAAAAAACAACAAATTTAAAACCTCTCTCTCTCTCTCTCTCCCTCTCCCTCCAGGTTTATCGGTAGTATCTCTCCCTCCCTCCCTCTCTGTCGGTAGTATATATGTGTTCCTTTTGTAGTTCTCAGTCCTGCAGTCACCGGGGCGTCACAGTCAGGCCGTTCCAACCAGTCTTCCACCTGGGTCGGGGAGCTGAAGCTGGAGGACTCAGGGAAATGGATCGATGAATTTCTGCTCCTAGTGAGATGGATTTATTTATCTATATATTTTGCGTAGATTTTTTTTTATTTTTTATTTGCGCCTCTAGATGTTTACTCGATTCACACAAACAAAGTACTACATTTACCCCTTCAGGATGTACCGAGCAGTTTGTAAAAAGCTTCGGAACAATTCCTCAAGCTGTTTACGGTTTATTTTTATTGAAGTATTTGTAGTTGGATTAGACTCCTGACTACCAGCCAATCAAACATGCCCAAAAAATTCCAAGTCACTCTGCAGTGAAAGGGGAATATAAGAACACTATAAGTGTACTATAGGAACACTCATTATCTCTTTAACGTGTCAGATCATTGTGCAACCATTGGCCTTGCACCAGAACATGAAGTGCTTACAGGTGCCTGCTTGAGGCCAAGGTGCAACTTGAAGCTAGTAAACAACAAATACAAAAATCTCCTTCCACAATGTGTGAAAATTCCCTGAAGGCTTCCTCACCTTAAAGGTTCATCAGCTACGTTAGCTGGGTTGCACAATGCATGCATTTCAATTACTGAATTATATTGTTCATGATAGAAAAGCCACCTTCTTTTAGTGATGGCTGATGAGTTTCATCTATGGTGGTGACTCCATGTTGTTCTATCCGTTTGGGCGTGTGTGTGTGTGTGTGTGTGTCGCAGGCGTTGGGTGGACTGGCCCACCAAGCTCTGTACCAGAGGATCCTGTCGTCTGCTTCGACCGCCCAAGCTCAGGCCACCTGTTACGCGGCCATTCTGCCTTTGTTAATCATGGGAATCCCCTCTGTCGCAATCGCAGCGACGGCTGCATCAGCGGGTATGAACCTGAGCGTCTCAAATGACTCAAATTAGCGTTGGATCTCTGGTTCCTTCTTCCTAGATTCAGGCCTTTGACCACGGTCGATGAAGACTGTCAAATAGGAGGTGAAGCCCTCACTCCTGCTGTACCGTCCTTGTGACGCCCTTCTCCTCCTTTCTTCTCCCTCTAAGACTGGAATATGACGGACTATGGTTTGCCCCCTCCCTTTGAGCGAGGCGAAGCAGTGAACATCCTCCCGCTGGCCCTGCAGTACCTCGCGCCCACCTGGCTGTCGGTGTTGTGCATCGGCGCCATCGCTGCGGCGGCCATGTCCTCCATGGACTCGGCGCTGCTGTCCTCCGCATCCATGTTCACGCAAAACATGTACAAAAGGACTTGGAGGAAGCAGGTCTGTGCGTCAGACGTGGCTAGAAGAACCGGGACCGCCTGTTTATTCACACCCACCTTTGTCGTCCTGCAGGCCTCGGAACGGGAGCTGAAGTGGGTGGTCCGGGGCAGCCTGCTGGCGGTGGGCCTGGCAGGAATGGGTGTGGCCTTCGGCGACAAAAGTGTGTTTTCTCTCTGGATCCTGAGTGGTGACCTCCTCTACTGCGTCATTTTCCCACAGCTCCTCTGTGTGCTGCACGTCAGCTTCACTAACGGCTATGGTGCGATCGGCGGGTACGCAGTGGCGCTGCTGCTGCGCCTTCTTAGCGGCGAGTCGGCGCTCGGCATCCCTCCCCTGATCCTCTACCCGTGGGCCAGGGAGAAGGATGGGGTGGTCACACAGTACTTTCCCTTCAGGACCTTTGCCATGATTTGCTCCTTGATATGCATAATCGGCCTATCGAAGCTGGTGGAATTCCTCTTCCGTCGCAGAATAATTCCAAAGCCCTGGGACGTGCTGCAGGCGTTTCATACAGATCGAAGGTCACATGTACACGTGCCCACCATGGAAACAAAACTTTGAAATAAATATACTCCTCCTTAAAATTATTTTATTACTGCCTCCTTAGGAAACACTGTGTTTACCAGTGACTGAGCCCGCTCCCAACCCGCCCCTGAGACTCCATGAATTGATTTCAGCGGTGGACACATCTGGTGGGGATGTGTGGGAGCCAGATGTTAGCGCAGGCAGGGCCCTCGGTCTTTGACGAGTGTTCTTCCCTTTTGATGTTGCTCTTAACTGTATTCATTTACCTTTATTTTTTAGTAGTATAACTAAAAAAGTCACTAAATGCAAACCTGCTCTTATTTTGTTGTAAAACTGTTATGTTATGTTATGTTATGTTGAGGGTTTGTAACTATTTCTTGTTCCTAATTTGCTGAGCAAAGGAGATAATTCCTTTTTAGGTTTGCTTAGCTAGAAGAAATGAGCTATAAACCTGTTAAACACTGGCTGGCTTTGAGCAGCAAACCTGATAAACCTGTATCTCTGGACTCTCCTTCAACCTTATCTTCCACTGTCATCCCCCCGGACTCCTTTTGTACCGGATTAACCCCGTGGAGCAGTGAGCGTTCATGCCAACCATCCTCCTGACGGCTTCGCTTCACGTGATCTCACAAACCATTTCTTTGGTTGTTTTTCATGTGGTTAAAGGAATTCTAACTTCTGAGGGTTTTTAAAATGTGGATCTGATTTGTCTTATTAAAGTATCCCTTCGTTTGAAAATTTTCTATTACTGTTATAATCTTTATGGCAACGACAAAGCAAACAGGAGCCCAAAATGGCCTTGTTTGGGGGTCCTAACAGAGGGATCCAACAGATCCTCCTGACCCTCTCTGCTTGTTTGTGCCAGACAAGAATGTCAACGGCTCGTTTGCCTAAAGAAAAAGTCGATCTATGAGCTGTTAGCTGGAAGCAACCTATTGTAATAAAACCTCCACTGTCAGGGATGGTACAAAGGCCCCTGGAGGACATGGAGAAAAAGGGCCCCTCCCACCAAACGTCTCTCACTCGTGCTGAAGCCGAAGTCTGAAGCCAAAAACCTGTTTAAGATATTTACGTGTGAAGCCTAAGTGAAAATGGTAGAAGTGAAGGAACATCAGCACCTCACACCCTCTCCGCTGTGTTTGCTGCCTTAATTAAAGTTATCTAATTTTATTTTTTGATTTATTATACACAAAAAAAGAGCTGTTGGGGGAAAAAATGGCTGTGCCCTGTACAGCTACAATAATAGAGCTAATGATTAGTGCCATCCATGAGAAAAGAAAAAAAGAGAATATAGTTTTTATTTTCATCGTGAAAAAACCCCCCTTTTTTTTTTTTAGAAAAGCATGTTTTTTAAATATATATATACGCTTTTTGTGCCACAGTTTGTATGCGTAAAAAATGCTGATAGGAGACTTTAGAGAGAACCCGTTACTGCTACCAGCCCTGTTTGCTGAGGGCCCCTGGGCCAGCCTAGCGGGGCCCACGGGTGACGCGTCCCCTCCTCTGTCTGTTTTGCTTAAAGCAAAATCACAAAGCGAGTTTGTCATTTTAAATATCTGCATTTATTTTTTTTTAAAAAAGATAAAATTCAGTAAAGGTTGATCGTTCTTATCCTCTAGAAACACAAGAAATTCCGTCAATACCTAAAACTCTGGAGGCTATGTCGGACCGATTCCACACGGTGGCGCTCTTGCTCCACCAACGCCACATTCAGCAGTTTGTGTTCTGGTGGATCACATGACTTTCACCCAAGAATGTTAAAAGTACAATATAATAAGTAACACCTAAGTTTGTTGTTCTTCTGTAATAAACTTCAACTCAAGACTAAATCTGTGCTGTTCAAATTTTTTTTTTTTTTTAGAAAGATAGCATCTTTGTGTGTCACGTCGCTAACACAACTTTGTGTGACTCAGACTAAACGTTGCGCAGCCCTGTTTCAACACAGACGCACACATCACACAGGATTTTACCAGCTCGGACTGACTAACCTTGACATCAGCCCCAGGGATTGCTGACTCGGGGGGTCGCAGTCTCCCAGCTGTGTGTGTGTGTGTGTGTGCGATACATCCGTCGAGTTTCTCTCCACAAAACGGATTCTTCACTTCCCTCGTTCGATCTCTAATTTTAGATTTCTAATGCGACGTCTCAGCATCTGTTGCTATTTTACCGCGAGAGTCTGGTTTGTTTCCTCATAATATTTCTCGTTTCTATAATATTACAGAACCAAAGCTCTTCCCAGTAATTGCACAGTGGAGATTCAACCACTGGGACTTTAGATAATGCATCTCCACGAAACATAATGTGTAATTAAATAAGTTCACTCTTTACCAACAGATTAACATCTATCAAGAGAGTTGGGGGCATTTTTCTAGACTTTGTAATAGTCACTGACTAAAAACAATCTCCTATTTTATTCCTTACTGTAGTATAAGGCCAATAAAAAAGACACAAATTGTATTTAAAGCTATGCCCTAAAGATGCTTTAGGGCAAAAACACAAAGGCATCACTGTCTTCCTTTTCTAAAAGATAAATTCTGCCATTTTAAAGTAAAATTAAAAAAAAAAACCTGATCGCCTTTCTTCACATCCTATCCTGACGAGTGCCGGTTCCATCTACCTGGGCAGCATGTCCTCCAGGTCGGCCACGACGAAGGCGACCACGGCCCACAGCGCCGAGCAGAGGTTCATGTCTCCGGGGTCCTGGACGGTCATGGTGTCACCTTCACTGTGGTGGTACCAGAAGTACCGACTGTCTTCAACATGGAGGCTGGCGCCTGGGTGACACGCGGAGACGGGGTGACCTCTAAAGTTAGGCCGATCTTAGAGGTGATAATCTGTCACCTGTGATAAACCTCACTGTTACGTGACTTCAGAGGACACCTCACAGTGCTTGACCGACCTGGTCAATTTGGAAGAAACCTTAGAAAATCAACTAAGACTTTAACGGGACGAAAGGGTAAGAAAAGGAGACGCCAGCTCACCTGGTACTCCTGCCTTCATCCACGGAGAGATGTCGGTTCCCTCTGCGTGTCCCTCCAGTTTAGTTGTGTGGATGGGGGCCAATAGTTTCACCACTTCTTCCATGATCTGTTACCATGCGGACAAGTTGAAGCGCCTGTGGGCTCCGTACCGGTCCTTCTGCAGGGTCATCAGCGCGGCCCCTCACCTTCTGTGCTGCACCGGAGCCGGAAAACTGCAGAGCCACTGGTGCAAAGGTGCCCATGTCGGACTCCATGATCAGGTCAAAGTTGGACAGGTTCCCCTGGAGGGGGACGGGACGCAGAAAGAGAACAGAAACCAGGGGAAACACAGGATGAGGAAGACAACCCTTCTCATGGTTTAAGAAAACCTGCTTCTTCATCCGCCCACTCTGAAACTAGGACAGCAGAAATATAAAACCGTTTTGGGCTTAATGTCAAAATCAAGCTGACAGTTGACCTTTTAGAGCTGAACTAGCACTGGTGATAAATATCCTGGGAATCCACTGCGACAAAAATGTTCTTTGTTTAGTCACAGTGAGCTTTAACAAGCGTGTTGTGATCACTCCATCATCCCTGTGAGGCAGCACCAGTCGCCGCATTTTAAGCCCGATACCGTAGTTGTTACTGAATCGGAATCTCCTTGAAAGAAGCGCTCATGAACATGTCAAAAGACGGAGGTCAAAGCATTTTCGAGTTGAGAGAAGGTCAGAGTGCTCGTGGAGGACGGTTCCACAGGGTCCCACCAGCTCTACCTTGTGGAAGTTGTAGTACCTCTGCGCTCCAATCCCGCCTTGCTCCTCAGCTGTCCACAGCACTGTCCGAAGGGTCCTTCTGGGACGCAGACCTGGAGGACCAGCATTACAAAGCAATAGATAGTAACGTTTCCCTCAACGTCAAACAAATGCAGAGAGTTTATTTAGCTTTATCCCAGATCAGGTATATTATAACAGATCAGTGTTTTTAGCTAGACAAAGCTTGTGTAATATTCAAGGTCTTTGTGTTTTTTGGCTTTTTTTCTTGATGGAGTATCAGCACTATGATACACACACTACACACACACGAGTGTGTATCTACCCAAGTCCTTGATCAGCGACAGAGCCTCCCAGGATATCATGGCTCCCCCTCCATCATCCATGGCACCTTGGCCGACGTCCCAGCTGTCCAGGTGCCCGCTCAGTAAGACCACCTGGAGGAACAAATTCACACAGTGATTCCAGGGTCAAAACACTAGAAGGTGTGTGTCCGCGGCAACCAGATCATTGGTCATTGAGACCACCACTATTCCACCCCTAAATTGATTCTGTATTTAGAATTAAACCAGGATGGACTGGTTCCAGAACAAAAAGGCAGAGGTACAAACATATCTCTATTTCCAGGAATTTCAAGGGTAGAATTCCCGTCAGCGGTGCGCCTTTGACCTCATGTTCTAGGTCACTAAGCATTTTCTGACCTGAGTGAATCTGGGTCTGTACAAAGACCAGAAGGCTGAACATTCCAGCACTAAATCAACACAAATGAATATTTTTACTAACTAAATGTCACTTTGTTGGTCTTAAGTAAGGATATTATTAACATGACATTGAATCCTATTGTTATTTTGAAGCGGGGGGAATCACCAGATGACAGATCTGGAACTTCTCTACACCATTCACCAGCAGCAAGCATTTACCTCTTAAAAGGTTTTCGAATTATTAGGAAAAACTGCAAGTATTTCTGCTAAGATTTTGTGAAAGAAGGCATTCTGAAGATGACTATGAAAGACTGGAGTGAGGAAATGACTCATTAAACCACATCTGCATCTATTTTATTAGGACACACATTCACATGCAATCAAACAAGTGGTTTGTTCCATTTCTCTTTTCTAAAATGGCCAACCAGGTGCCGGTTCCTACAGTTGGCCTAAAGTTCAAGTTTCTCCTTGTCTTTTCACCTGGTTGAACATTCTAAACTCAAAGCCAGCAGAAGGAATCCGTGTCTAAAACAACAGGTGTGTCCTGGGTAGTGGTGGGCCTGGTGTTGCACAGGAGAACCCCCAGGACCCCCCTCCCCTTCGCCACCATCTTAACCAGCAAACGAAACCCAGTCTGTCAAAACCACAGGCAATACACACTTCCCTAACAACAATAAACACACACACAACAACCACGCGACTTCCCCCTCGGCTGGATGATGATTCAGGAACAACCTACAATTGTTGCACAGTAAAATGATTATTATAATCCAAACCGGTGTAAGTGAACCACTGAGATTAGCAGATTTAACGAGGACAATCCTTATCAGTGAAAGCTTGGCTCCTGCTTCTCCTTTATGTTTACTTTGATACGACAGCAAAACCTTCAGCAACCGTATTTTCATTTTACTCAGCTGGTTTTCCCACCATAGCTTGGTGCTGAATACCAGTCCAGATCCCCCTAACTAACCTGCTGCATTTGTTTTTTTCTTCTTCAGCACCGTCGGCTGAATAGCAGAGATCTTACTCACTCCCCTGCTGAGAGCGTGTGCCTGCATGCACCGGAGCTTTGTTTTGCAGTATCTTGTTTGCTTTATCAGGTTGTTCCAGCATGACGACTCTGCCTCTGGGCTGAAGGTCCTTATTGCTACACTATGCGCCGTAGAACGTGTTTCCATCCTCACCAGCCAGAGTTTGTGGTTTTGTGGCGCACACAAGCTGAGTCAAAAAAGCATAAAACGTGTCATTTCATTTAGCAATTATGATGTAATATCAGTTGAGCTGCTTGAACTTGCAGTAATCTGGAAAAAAAAACCCCACTATGTTTTAGTTTTACTTAATGAAGTACATCAATCAGCCATACTGACAAATGAGGTGAACTACCATAATCATGGTGGAACAATGCTATTTTCTGCTGGGAAATTCCGCTTTCAGGCTTTTCATGAACCACCCACTTCAACAGCACACCCACACTCACCCACTTCAACACACAACCCAGAGGACGAAGGAGGAGGCAGGCCCAGAGACAGCTGAGTTTTAGAATTTTACGTTCATGTCCAGTGGTATTTCATGTTGAGCTCCCATAAAGAGCAGGAGCATCCCGAATAACTCCAGGGGCCATTTCTCACAATTTTCAGAGGGAAGCTGAATCTCAGTGCTGCACTGGAAGGATTAGATCACCCACACACCCACAAAACACAGCTAGACTCAACAGCTCTGGGAATATCTGGAGTCAGCAAAAAAAAAAAAGGCTACACCATCATTCCTTCCCCGCTTTATCAAACCACCCCAAAGAGGACCGAAAGACTTAATGACAGAGTTTTCGCTGGACACTGCACTTTCCCACAGAGGTTTTTTTTGGAATTCCCTGTGTTTTGGCCACTTTAGGTCAGGAACACAGAGATGCTACACGGGCAAACAAACAAACAAGGACGAGTGTGTGTCTGTGACAGGAGGGGACCGACCTGTTCAGGGTGTTGCCAGCCTTTTATCTCAGCGACCGTGTTGAAGGAGTCTGCGTCCGGAAGGGTGCTGGCTTCCATGGAGAGCTTGACCACGATCCTCTGCCCCCTCTGTGCTACACGCCACATCAGCTCAGCGTCCTCTACGGTGATGCAGGCCGTAGGGATGCGCTTGACTCCATCCTGGTAGTCCTGCCAGCCCGTGTGAGGACTACAGGAGGGAAAACACAGACCCATGAATGTTTACGTAAAATATTTGAGCATCAAACTAAGGTATAGTAGGTTTACCTGTTGATAGATAATGGTGTGATGGATCGAATGAGTGTGGCCACTGCTCCTGCTTTAGCTGCCTCTGAGGCGCCATAAGCGCGGTAGGCCACAGTTTCACCATAGCTGACAAACGGCTGGTTAAACACCACGATTTTTCCTTCTGCTTCACCGGCTCTCTGCTTCAGCTCCTCAAAAGACTGAACCACCAACACTTCTGCCTGGATGCCTAAAGAAATGACCGCAAGACAGTGCGTCGTTAGAGGAGCATCAGTGGCAGGGGTTCAAATATTCAATAAAGTTTTTACCCTCAGGCGGGGTCCCGACGCTGCTCCCCAGTCCCAGTATAGCCAGACTTTTAGCCCTGGGCAACAGCATCTCCGCACTTTCCTTCCCTCTCACCCAGTGTGGGATTTTAACAGGTTCTGAAGAGGAAAAAGTCAAGTGTGAAATTTAATTGAATCCAAATAAAAAAAGGAATTTAATAGCAATTTACCACCCAGTTTGCACCCAGTTAAAAGCAACAATGCTAACTCACCCAAATGTACGTCCAGACCATCCTTCCTCATAGCGTTGTACATGTATTTGATAGCCATATCCAGATTGCGGGAACCACTGACACGGTTCCCGATGGTGTCGGTGAAGTCTGCCAGTCGCCTGTAAGAGCGGTTCTGAGCAACTCCAAACACAGCCAGATCAATGATCTGTTTGGCTACGTCATTATAACCAGCAACTTCTGCAGCCATGTCAGAAACTGGGTTTATGGAAAACAAACACACATGCACACACAAATGTTGAGCCATTCCAAAATAAATAGAGCAAAGGTTTAAGAAAATAGGATGCGTATCCTGCTCACTGCAGCAGTCGCAGACAGATAAACGCCGGCTGTCACCTTTCTTTACAGTCTTCCTGGACATGGCTCCGGCTCCATGGCTCATGGTCCGAGCAGGGCGATCATGGCAGTTACTCAAGGAGGACAGCAAAGAGAGAAAAAGAAAGGTGGCAAGGAGAATATGTAGTCCACCTTTTTGAAACATCTGCAAAAACAAAAAACAAAAACAAACTTTTGCATCATGGGTTTATTTGCTACCAACTACCAGTTACAGCTAACAAATAATGCACAGTGGGTATAAGTCAATTGTTTAGAACTAACTTAAAGTTAGTCAATTCTATAGAGTTTTAATGTTAGATAATGCAACATTATCCATTTTGTTATGGACACCAATAAAATGGCAATACTGTAAAGAAAATGTTCTAAACAAAAACATTTACTATAACGATAACATTGAGCAATCAAATGACGAACTCGGGAAATTCCTAACCAATCGCATTTACCCGCAAACACCAGCAGCCAATCAGATACTTAGAGGGGCGGGGCAACGTAATACCAGGAAATAAAATAACCATCCGCTCTACCGACTTAGCTTTTTTCGGTCGAAATTAAATCCGCCCCAAGATAAAAAAAAAAAAATGAGAGCAACAAAGTGATTGGATGCCACCATTAAATGAAATTACTACCTAAGACAAATAGGATGTAATATGCAATGTTGTTACCCTCAAACGCTGAACGATCGACACCGCATGGAAAGAGTTAGACCTACTGTCTCCAGACGCTCCGGGATACTGGACTTCCGGGTTGGTAACGTCATAACACAAGCCCATGACATTAATGTACAGAAAATATTATACAAAGCGTCTCAAGACGCTTAGAAAATACATTAAAAATGTAACTGCAGCATTTTAAAGACATTAATAAACATTCAAATATGGCAATGACGTTGTGACGATAACGTGATTCTTTGAAAGTGTCACTCAACGGTGGAATTTGTAGACGTGTGCAGCGATTAGTGAGTTTATCGGTACATTTGAGTACGTCTGTGAGTAGTGTGTTGCATTCTTTGAAGAGAAAAAGAAAAGAAAAACAAGTACGACACTTGCACAAATACAATCACAAATTTTCAAGCACTTTGATCCAAATTCTTAGACGTACAGGTACAGGTGAAACCCAACCACCCCCATAAAAGGCAGCGTTCTCAATTAGAAGTAGCCCAGAAATCACGTATAAAATGCACAAACACACAATTCGGACCAGAATATAAATCAAAGCACATCACTCAACAGTGGCTTAAATTAAAATATTTATTTAATGCAAACAGGTTAAAAAAAAGAAGCAGCATTTAGAAAAGCTACGCAACTAATTATGATAGTGAAAACAATCGGAACCAAAGCTTGTCACTGAAAACAAGTTTAAATCAAGATGAACGAAAGAAACAGAGGCTTTGGAAATTTGTCATTAAAATTCTGTATATTGATTTATCACTGACATATTACACGAGATTATATTCTAAGATAATATAAATTAATGCACATAAATTATACCATTAACATATTTAAATTAACATCTTCACTAGTTTTCTATGGATTCTGAGCAAGTGCAAATATATCTTAAACCTTAATTTTTGTTTAACTGACTAACTTGTCAGGCAAATCTTGTAAAAACACAGTAAATATGGAAGAGTTTGAGGTACTGACAGTTAAAGCTGTTGAGAGTAGGTTGTTGATGGATCGCCCTTTTATTTATTTTGCGTTTGCACATCTATCAAAAGTCTTTCCTGTGGTAATGGAAACTGTCACGTAACACTATTGCCTCAAGAAGGTAAAAAAAGACGATTTATCATCATAGATGTTAGATAAATGTAAATCGGTCAATGAAATAAAACGCAATTCCCACAATGCAAGCCCTGCCTCAGCGTTTAAAGAGAACGTGGAGGTTGTACCTGACCAACTGCTGGTCCCTGCTGCTCTGACAATGCGGATCTATAAAAAATGTTAAACTTTAAAAGAATACAATGATATTTACTTAACACATTTTCTTTTTCTATGACTAATGTGAAGAATATTTTGGCAAAATGAAGTTGATTTTTTTTTAATTCAGAGGCTATACACAAGACAAATCCTTTTTATTAAAATATATACATAATACTAGGGTGTATTTCGGGTAAAACTATGTGTATAATAGGGAATACTACCCTGTTGATGTAAAGGTCTTCTGAGTCTTTGAAATTGTTCTTTTGCTTCTTTGGCTGGGTCAGATAAAGACCAATCAGAAAGAGTGATGAAACCATCCTAAGCCATCTCAAGAGGTGAATCAAAACTAATTCTAAAAAATGAATAAATACCCAGTTTGGCAAAATCACTCGCACTGCTTTTCCCAGCTGTGAGTCAATGGCTTTTTTGTGGCTGAGCGCCAACAAGGAATTATTAAAAATCTTGAAATCATCCCTTTAAATCCCGATGCGCTACGGTAGCTGAAGCTGATGTTCTGATAAAACACACTTTGCTTGTTGCCAAAAGATTCACAGCGAGTCCTGTCTCAGACCCAGTAACTGGTTCTTAGTCTTAATCACAAAATAAGACCATCTTTGCATATTTCTGAGAACACACTCAAGGTTGAGGGGGGTTTAAGGCTTCAACTCACTACTTTATCAGGAAAACAGACATTGCCTTTAAAATAGCTTACAGAAATAGAATTCCAAAAACTGAAAAATCTACTTAAGGCACTTTCAAAGTTAGATCCATTTTCAAATTGTCACACATTTAAGTAAAAAAAAAAAAGTACCTGCAGAGTATCAATCTCTCATACCAATACTGGACAGCATCTAAAACATATGCACTGCTCCAAAAAAAGAGAAGAAAAACAGGAAAGAAATTGATGTTCTCATACAGAAGAGAAAATGTAACAATCAAGAGGTACAGGTTGGGTCATCTTTGATAATACTTTTCCCATGTGGTGTGTTTTTTTTATTGATTTCATGATGCGCTAACCTTCTGGATGTGGGATGGTAGAAGCTGAGCTGGGACAGCTGATCTGTCTAACCTGGGCTCCTTAGCTGAGGTTCAACCTCAAGCGCTGCTGGAAAAACTAAAATGTTGAGTTAGTTTCACTTGATCTGTTGTGACCTTTTCCGCACAAACACTGAAACGTGTATTAATTTTAGCCCTGGCTGGTATGAGGAAAGCTTCCATTTTAGAGTCCGTGTTATTCAGGTTAGGCATAGAACTCCTTGGTGGGGGCTTTGTGATACTGGGCGTTGGAAAGTTTGTTGTCTCCTAGGTCATAACTGCCTTCGTCCTTCTTCTTCATACGGTAGGCCAGGAAGAGGAGAAGGGAAACAGCACAAAGGAAACCAACCACTCCACATGCTATTACAGCTGGAGAGAGAGAGCAAGAAATAGGGTTAAAATCTTTTTTTTTTTGGTCCCAAACATGATGGAAAATGGATTCATTTTGTACCAGAGACAAGACCTACCTGCCAACACCTCTGTCCTCTCCCACAGGTTCTCCGAGGTCACCCCTTCTGCACGTCTATTGCCGTATCTGCCGCTGCCTCGACCAGTGTTGGGCACGATTTCATTCTCAATGATCTCATGCTGGTCCTCGATGTCGGTGGGTGTGGGCCTTTCCCATCTGTCCAGGCTGTTGTCCTCGTTGGCTTCTTTGATGCCCGTGCTGAGGCTGGTGCTTTCGAAGGGGGGCGCGCTGCTAGGACTAGTTCTCTGAGTAAACCAGTCTAATGTTGGGCCAACCTGTGAGAATATATGCATTTATTTACCGTAATACATAGCAAGAATATTCTCTTAGCAGTTAACAACTTTTTTATAGGCCTAAGTGAGAAGTGTTCTGGTTCCTGTTCAGCATCAACAAGGACATTGAAGTGAAGTAAATCTACATTACCTCCTCACTGTCCTTCCGTTCAGGGACGGTGTTCTTTGCTGTGGTTGTTAGATGCTGGCTGACTGTGACGGTTGCTGGTGCGTTGTCAGGAGAACTTGTTGTCTGTTGTAATTTAGGGATTGTTTCACTGGAAATGGTCGTTCTGGAGATGTTGTCATTGAATTTCACTTCTTGATTTATCCAGCCTGTGAATGCCAAGGCAGAGGAAACAATCGTCAGATACGGTCATGAACTGCATTTCACAGCGCAACGCAATACGCTAATTTAAAACTGCTCGGAATCTGAACTCATTTGTTTAACGTTATGACCTCAATAAATGAAATGCCTCACCGTGACATAAAGAAGAGTCACTGATAATAAAGACCGTCTGACAGCTGGGCTTCCCATAAAAGCTCACCTGTTTAACTGCACATCACCCCAGGACAAACATCTGGAACATGGTCACCCACTGCTCCTGCGTCTGAATATACAATCCCGTCTACACTGGGTGGGTGTGTGTGTCTGTGTGTGTACTGCTCTCTTTTGCCATGTGTTATAAAGACAGCAACGGTGGAAAACCGGACAAAAGTTGGGGAAACTTGTGCAAAACCTGCACCTGTGACAACATATTGTCAAAAAACAGACACTGGTTTTCTCACCATAGTCTCCAGATCCGGAGCCCGAACCATCGTCTTCACCATCCTCGTCATCGAGGGGGAAGTTGCCTGAAGATCTGCCCTCCAGGTAAAGATCATCTGCCCCGAAGACGGACGTCTGTGCAGAGACCTGGAAGGGAGAAGACAATCACCGTCACCATTCAAGCATCAAGGGCAGAAAGAGAGGCAAACAGAGCTGCTCTACCGCCGGAGCAGAATTCTTTGGGCTAATCAAAAGCATGTGAACGTCTCCTCGGTTGCGGGTAAGACAATCCCCCGTACAAGCAGTGACCTAAGCTGGCCAAGTATGCGCTCACTGCTGTTTAACGGAGGTGTGTAGAGTAGCCATACTGTAACATTTAGTGGGAAAAGGCCCCGGTTTTCTTTTTTAGTTCAACGGCGGCGGTCATTCTTGATGCTTTGCGGACGAGGAAGTGGAAAAGTTCAGCCTGAAAAGATCAGCGCTCACACACAAAAAGACCAGGTTCTGACTCAGGAGGAACCTCACACTCACTCAAAGCCTACGTAGGAGAACGCCAGCGAACGCAAAACCAGTGTCGCACTAATGAAAATATACTGAAAAGTGTTCTGGGCCTCAACCAAGGAAAACATGAAGAGGAATTCAGCCGTGCTGCTTCGAACCGTACGCGTTTGACCTGCAGAAGCGCGGCTGTGCTGATAGATGTGAAAATAAAAAAAGGGAAAGGCCAGCAGATGTTGGTGGAAGGATGACATCGGCGGTGAATATGGCCCATTGAGAGCTGAAGTATGTGTGGTATGTCCACTACGCCTCCTCTGACACAGGTGCTGAGAGCTGGAGAAAAGACGGAGAACCCAGGAGAGGGCAGAGACCCAGATGGGTCAACACTGCTGGTTTCTCCTGAAACAGGTGCTGAGACCGGAGATGGTGAGTGAGGCCAGCATCTGCTGCATCCACTTTTTAAAAGACAACAGCGATGGCTGACCAGCCCACGGAGCTCCTGCTGTATTTGGGGAGAGGTTACAACACGTAATCTTCAGCCAGAAGCAGAAGCTCCTCAACATAGTGGCGAAATGCGCAGACTGGAGTTGACTTTTTCCATTTTTCCATGATGTCAACAAGAGTTCAAGCACATATTTCACACAATGAAAACCCAAACGCAGAAAAAAAGCTTTATAACCGAGTATTATGACCATTACCTGTTCAGCACAGCTAGGCGGAAATCAACGTTTGATACCTGAATCATGCGTCAATCAGAACAAATCCTTTGTTCAACTTTATTCTCAAGAGTCAAGGGTAACACACACCCAGACACACACACACACACACACACAACCATCTGGCGTTCCAGTGCTTTGTCCGAGTGAAGACAGCTTTCTGGAAACAACCTACTCACCGCAATAAAACACAAATGTCAACAGGGACGCCGTGTGAGCGCAACGGCCCATCGGCCCATCCGGTACAATCACCAAGTCCATTTGTCCTGCCCCTACTGGAGTTATGACCGTCAATCATTTCCCAAATGAGACAGAAGTCAGCGATAAGGAGGCAGCGGGACGGAGGTTGTGCAACAAGTAAACGCAGCGGCAGGCTGTCGTCACATCTACGCAGCAGCGGGGGACCTACTGCTGTCTCCATGGGGTCTTCCAGCCTAACCGGGGAAACTACGCGCACGCAGTTCCATGCGGGTCTGAACAAGCCCCATGAGACTCACAGCGAGTCATCCATCCATAAAACAACACCACTGACTCACCGAAACCACCAGCAGAAGGCATGTTTGGACATCCATCCTTCAGAGATGAGCGTCTTGGCTGACCGGACAGCCGTTCGTTCAAAAGCCACCGTTCGGGCTGAATGTACTGTAACTTGTCCCACCCGGCAATTTAGAACTCGAGCAGAAGCATGTTAAAAGCAGCCTGTGGCTGCCATACACACATTCATACGTTTATCTGGCGGAAGCTTTGATTCACTCTCTTCTCTTTTCCCCAAACTGTATCACACATGAACGTTTACAAGCATTCTGGTTCATCTACGCAGAAAGGTTTAAGGTTTCTCTCTCTCTCACAGCGCCGGGGTTCATAAATCATGAATATCACATCTCTGTGTGGAGGTGTTGAAATTCCCTGGCTGCAAATTTCGGGAATTTTGCAACCAATAAATCATGCAAATGGGATATTTTTGACGTTTGAGACAATCTGCAGAGCTCTGCTGCGGCCTGTCATTTCCAGGTGTTTTTCTGCTTTACTGAGTGAACACACGCACGCACGCACGCACGCACACTAACAAAAAGGTAAATTACCGCATCAGGCCTCGCTGCTTTGTTCGAGGCTATTATGAGATATTCTTCATTTCGAGCAGTTTTGTGTTTAACGTTTCATTTCTTAGGTATGATTTTTTTAAATGACCTCTTTGGTGAGGTTTGTCAAACCTGAGCTTGTCTTGATTTCACCGTTTACCAGGAAAACTAAAACAGCATCGCGGCAGCCAAAAATGTTTGTTTGCGTCCATAATATCGATTAGTTAATAGTTAAAAGGGGGAAATTTAGCATATAGTTTAAAGAGACCTATAGCCATCATCGAAAACAAGTTGGAAGATAAATTTTAGGGGAACAAAAATGCTAAAGAAACACACACACACACAAACTAAATTAAAGATCATTTAGAACATTTCTCCCAATCAATCATTAGAAACATCAAAGGGAACTGCGAGTTATAAAAGAAAATTGTTACCAAATGTTTTTTTTTTTTAAAAAAAAAAAACCTACCCTATTAGATAATTAGTACCATTTTTTAGGAGAAAACGATTTTTAAAAGAGTAGATGTAACCCGTGGGACGTTTTGCTGAAGTAAAGGAAACTTACTGTAGCAGCGATGAAGCCAGCGGCTAGCCCGACCACAAACAACAGCCGCAGATTCTTCATTGCAACTTCAAACAAAGCCACAAAAAAAGTTCCTACGGATCTGTCTGTCTGTCGAAACAAAATCAGAAAAAAGCTGGATGTACCTAAACACGGTTTTTCTTCACCGAAACGCCTATTCCTCGGCAAGGTTTCGGTGGTAAAGCCTTCTAAATCTGGGAACTTTGTTGGTGGGCTCGCGGACGCGGAGTGACAAGCTGCTTCTCTGGATGAGTTGTTTGGTCCGAGGCAGCGTGACTGCGCGGTGACGTCAGCACGGCGTGACGCTGATTGGCGCGAGGAGGTTGGAGTGGGGGCGTTCTCACCATGGAGACCCGCGCGCGCGCACACACACACACACACACACACACACCTGTGCGGCATAGAGATCATATTAAACATATTAAACACACCTTGGTATTTGGGTCTTTCCGGGAACGTCCACTGACGTGTTGTCAACTTCCTTGTATCCATGACAACAGTTCTTTTCTGTCGCGACGATCAACACAATTATGCTCTAAAAGTAGTTTTGGGCTCCCCAGATTGGTTTAAAAATGTAACATTTCAACTTTAACATTAAATAAATGTTATCCTTGTACTTTTAATTAATCTAGGTAATTAGCATAAAGACGTTCTCGCTAAGATCTCACTAATTTCGAATCGGTACGAATGCCTCCCTCTAGTGCACAAAATAGTACTGGCACCAACCACATTTCTAATATTTTTAGTTGACATTTTCAAACATACAGCAAATTAGGAAAAAAAAAATCACTGCCCTTTTTATAACTTAATCAATTAATTCTTTCACTTCAAATTTTAGGCTATCCCAGACAGAAGTGGTGAGGATGACCTGATGGTTTGTAATAGTAAAACGTAGACATAATGGCACAAATGTACATTTCTGTGACAATAAATATTTGTTACAATGTCCAAAATGAAAATTTGAAAATATAGACATCTGTTATAAGGCATTAATTTATCTACTTGTCCTATGTACGACAACAAGATCTTGATAGGCTGCCTATTTTGGCTTTTAATAATCATTGTAACATGTTGTATGATAGAAAAGCAAATCTCAATAAATTAGACATTTTTGAATTATGCTTAGCCATTGCTCCCAGAGTAATTAAACCAGAAAAAAAATACTTCTACTTACCTAAAAATTGAAACAGTGATCATGTTTTGTCGACATATACAGAAAGATATAACCAGTACAGAATACATATATATATATATACACATATACATACTGTATATATATACACATACCCATGATGTTACTGGAATTCACTTGGCAACCTGGCATATACAGCAAGAACACACATACTTACAGTGAGCTACCATTTGGCTGTAAAAACAAGAAAATGTCTTACAAAAATAAAATTTGTAAAGCATTTGGGTTGTTCATAATGATAATCTGTAACCACAGGGACATCAGAGGTGGAGACGCGTCATCATCTGGCCCCTAGCTTCACGTCTGATGTTTTCAGGTTTCTCTTCCACACTGTAGGGATCTGCATCACACACAGGCAATGACAATCACACCCTCACCCTTTTATTCACCCTGGTATGATTAAATAAAATCACACTGGTGAGTGTTTCTGTTACCACTGGAGGCACAGAAGGTTCCAGATGTCGCCCCAGAAACGACAACAGCCGTCTCCATATCATTCCACTACCCAAGAACATGAAGCCTGTCACCAGCCAGAAAGCTCGAGGATCCTAGTGACAAAGGGTAGTTTACAGGCCAATAAACTTTCAATCCAGCTTAGAAGCTGTAAATTCACAGCAGTTAAAATATTCCTGTGAAGGGAGCGTCACCTCTTCAAAAGTTGAGGATAAGTTCATTCCAAAGGCCACACCAATCAGACCAAACAAGGTCAGGGAAAAGGAGCCCATGGTCAGCTGCAGATTCAGACGCATCATCACATTACGATGGCTAAAGGGGGGAGAGAGATTTCATGTTTCTCTTTGCAGTACATTCTTTCTTTTTGTAGATGTTTTTTCTAATCTGAATTGGGTCATGTGATACAACTTTACACACAAGTTTAATCACGCATATAGTTTGCGCTCACCTGTCCAGGTTGATGAAGACGACACTCTCAGAGTCATCTATGAGTCCTTTCAGCTCCCTGGCCCTGTTCCCCAGCTCCTCAGCCTGTGTGGAGGCGTTGGCCAAAGAAAGACGTTAAAATCAACACAAAGAAACTGATTTGATTCTGAGGTAGGAATCTTGAAAAACAGCATTAAGTCTGAAATGTAGTTTCATAATTTGCTGCCAGCAATTAAATAAAAATCCTAATATGGTAAATAGTTACCACAGTTAGATGAATAGTTTTGTACTAATGAGTAAATCAGAGCGTACCCTACCTGCAAATAGTAATTATCCAATAACAGCTCCATCTCCTCAGCATGGTCAATCCCCAAACTGCTCTCCTCACTACAGACAGACGTACGTGTGTGTGTGTGTGTGTGTGTGTGTACAGTATGAGCATCATTTTAACAGTGCACTTAGAAGATGAGATGCACAATTTTTTGTTAAAAAAAGAATTGCAAAGTTAGCAATTTAAAGATGCAGTAAACACATATGGTTAGGGGTGTGAGTCCCTTCCTTTTAAAATGTGCCAGTAAGTGTAACAGTGTCATACAAAACTCTGGGGTCGGTCCACTTGGTCAGACAGAGCTCCTCAATCAGCTCATCCTCGTCTAAGATCTTCAGCAAAGAATCCTTGAACACCTTGATGTCAGTCTCCAACTCTGATAAGCTGTCAGTGGCACAAGAGAGAGGAGGTGACTTCAGAGACGAGCACAACCCCAGACGAAGATGCACCTATAACCCTGGAGATGAGCGTTCTTCGTGGCAGCTGACGATGTGCTGTACCTTTTGCTGTTCTGAAGCAGTACGTGGAGTTTACTTCTATCAGCGGAGAGGATCTTGGGATCCACCAGAGACTCCAAAGTGTCCATGATGACTGGTTCCACATCATTCAGCCATGCTTGTAAAGAGTTAACCTATCACATTACAGCACATTCCTGGTTACTTGGACACAAGCCCTTCTTCATGTCTGAGAACAAAGTCTCTAAACTTAGATTAAAAACTGAAATATTGCTAGTGATTCTCTTATCTCACCTTGTGCTGCAGTATGGCCTCCAGAGCTCTGAATTCAAAGGGCAAAGAGTGTGTTTGTGATGCTAGCTGAGAGGCTAGGTCCAGCACTAGCCAACGCTCCAGACCAAGGCCGCGAAAATCCAACACCAGCAGAGATTGAGGGGTCACAATAGCTTTCAGAGTCTGAAAAGTAACACATTGGAGGATAACGTGAGACCCCGAGGACCCCGAGGACCTGTGCCAGCCAGCTGGTTACTATCCTGAGCCTGACCCAGAAGGTGTGAAAGACCTCCTCCCTGGTCCCTGTGCCCAAGAAGTCGTGTCCCTCCAGTCCAGCTGAACCCATGTATGTAAATATCGTTTTGAATATTGTTGATGACTGCTCCTGTAGCGCGTGAATGTCCTATTCTATTTTGATGGGATGAATTGGTATCACTGGAACTTTGAAACTTTGGGGCTGCTGAACGACATTCCAGGGACTGAAATACCAAAACAAGACAAGTATGTAAATATTTGCCGTGAAAGCTGTGGCCAATGGAAAAAGCTGTTGTTATGAAATCAATTGTGCTGAAGAGCACTTCTGTTTGCTTTTAATAGTGATAAGTAGAGGCCAAAGAGTAGATACCTCAAAAGACAGCTGCAGCACCGAACGCTCCAGGGCTTAAGGCAAGGCTCCTGTTCTGCTTTATGTGTATTACTTTGGCTTTCCCCTCTAAAAGTGCTAATATTTTCCGTTTTTTGTGTTGCAGGATGGCTGCTAGGATGCAGTGCCTGTACCTGCTGTTGCTTCTCGTGTGTTCCAGCGGAGCCAAGGGGCCACGCTGTCCTAGCTCTGCCCCCAGCTGTGACGAGTGCGTCAGGTCTGGCCCAGAGTGTGCCTGGTGCGCCGCTCCTGACTCCGACATCCGCTGCCAAACCTCAAAGGTCTTAAGAAGAGCAGGCTGTCCTAAAGATCTCATCTACAACCCTCAGGGAGGAGTGCAGCTTGCAAAAAACGACAGCAGGTAAAGAAGGCTGGTTGACTGTAGGACGCTTACAAACATGGCCCTGAGCGACTGCTCTTTCTGTTGAACAGCACGCAGCAAACGAATGCAGACGCTGTTTTCCTCCAGCCTCAGGAGGTATCTGTCCAGTTAAGGCCAGGAGTGAGCCAGTCCTTCCTCATCACTGTTACCAGGCCTTTGGGCCAGCCCATCGGAGACGTTACTATGGACGCCAGCAGTGTGCCTGCGGGAGTCAATATCACCTTCAGTTACACCTCAAGCGGAAGCCCTGGCGTCATCGAGGTCCAGCAGAACAACAATAACAGGGTGCAGAGATTGAAACACTGGTTCCACTGAAAGTTGTACCCCTTTTCTAGGTGCATGTAAAGGCTAAAGGGTGTCCCAGTGAAAACGGTGACTCAAACCAGCAGCTTAACCGGACCGGACCTTGGTCTGTCCACATCACTCCTAGAGGATATTCACCAAGCGTGAGCTTACAGATAACGCTGCTCTGTGAGTATGGCCTTAGCTTGAGCATACAGACAATATACACAAGCAAAGGGGATCAATATTTTACACAAGAGAGGACAAAGATGATGCAAATGCACAGCCAGGGGCTCAAATGCAGTATCAGACAGATGTACAATCCAGAGATCACTACTGACAACAAACCTTCTCAGGCGAGTGTGAGTGCACAAAGACCCGTCAGGAGAGCAGCCTGGCCTGCAGCGGCCACGGGGCGCGAGTGTGTGGCAGATGTGAGTGCTACGAACCCTACGTTGGACGACGGTGCCACAACAACCTGGCTTCATTGTTAGAAAACGATGACGCGTGCCGCCCGGGGCCCAACCAGCCCGTTTGCAGCAACAGAGGGAGTTGCGTGGATGGCTCCTGCGAGTGCAACCAAAGAGAAAACCCCAGTGAAAAATATTCCGGAAGATACTGCGAGTGCGCCAACTTTGACTGTCCGAAATGGCAAAACAGGTAGGATGAAAGAACAGTATGTTACTCGGATGCTCGAGAACTAGCCTGATGAAAAATCCCATCCCAAAGAGTGTGTGGAGGCCGCGGGCAGTGCATATGTAGCAAATGCCTGTGCGATGATGGCTGGACTGATGAGGACTGCAGCTGCTCCATGGATACGGCCTCCTGCGCAGCGAGCAACGGCATGCTGTGCAACAACAGAGGCGCATGCTTGTGCGGAACGTGTAGATGCGAGCCACCATACGCAGGCCCCACCTGTGAGACCTGCCCCTCTTGCACAAACCTGTGTGAGCAATACAGCGCCTGTGCGGAGTGCCAGGCGTTCGGGACAGGAGCAGCAAAGGACAGGTGGGACTTTCCTCCCCCGGCGGTTCGATACTTCAATGAGGAACTTTATTCATGGCATTTCATTGCATGTAGTTAATCAATCCACTGTGAATTTTATGATCTGTTCTCTGGATGTGAATGGATAACGGTTTTCCAGGTGTGACAGAGAATGTTCCTCCATCGCTGTGACAACGGTGGAAACAGAACAGGATCTGACCGGACAAATGTGCAAATGGAGGAGCCGTAATACCTTCTGCTACTTCTACTTTAGCTACTCCAGGACCCCCTCTGGGTCCCAGCTGACTGTGTCACGGACAACAAATTGTCCCAGCTAAGGTAGTTTTGCCTTTACCTAAGGAGAGCGTGCTGTACCTGCATTCGTATAATAATGCAGTTGTTTCTTGCAGTGAGACTCGTGCTGTGCTGAAAACGCAGGTCTCGAGCCTGAAGACTTAACTCCTGGCACAGCTCTGTTTTCTTCTTCTCTGCAAAGAAGACAAAAGGAAAAATAAAATCACAGCCTAATATACATGTGCATTCTTTTATTTTTTAAAAAACAAAGAGCATTAGAGAAAAAACTTACCAAACGTTGTCACATTCCCTTCTTGGTCAAACTTCATCTGTAAAGCACAGAAACATTAGTCTTTTTTTCTACATGTTTCAATTTTGACTAGAAAAGTATCTGCAACTACAGGTAAACGTTTGGCTTTTAAAAACAGTGTGTGTATTGTAATGTGTCTTACCACAATAAAGGACGGGGGAACACTGGAAAGGGAAGCGTCTGTCACCCTGTAGCGGACAGATGATACTGTTCAAATAAAAGACAAAGTTAAACGAAATGAGGACGATATTTCACTCACATGATCCTGAAAATCTGCACTAAAAAGGATCAGGGTCTCTAATTAAACGCATGGTTCAAACAGACCTGCTCACAAGAGTTAAAAGGAAACAGCCACATTAAACTACAGCAAACAATAAAGTGTTACGGTGCAAAGGCGGAGGTGTACAAGGTGCTTTGTGGACTTGCTCTCAAAAAGTCAGGCAGCAGCAGGTTTAGAGTCCAAGAAGGAAACCGTACGCATGCAAAAACATGTGAATTCTGTTGCAGGTGGTGTCTTAGCCGTTGTTCTTCTTACCGGTCCACGTTCCCCATCCTTGCAGCAGCTTCTCACTCTTCATCTCTGCAGATTCACAGCTTCTGGGCTGGTTTCTTGGCACACTCACAGACTGGCTGGAAACCACCTTTCTAGCAACACAACTAAAACTCCTGTTGTACAGTCCAGGATTTCTGGGTCCAACCAGCACCGAGTACCTAACTGGGTCAAATGGTCTATGAGCAGTCCAATTTAAGTTGGTTCCAGTTCCATTCATTCCCAAGTAGGAAGGACTACCTAAACTGAAAAGGCGCTTAAAATAAAAGCTTCTAAAAAAGTGTACTTTACTTTCTATACTACCCAAAAACACAGCTTTTACGCAGATTGTCATAGCGAATCGCTATGATGAAACTAAATACTGGCGCAAACAATTACCACACCCTACAGCTGCAAAAAATGGTCCTGCAGAAAGAAATGAGAAGATCTAGCCCCATAAAAAAGGGGAAGACGTGAGTACATATATTGGAACGCTAACATTTAGTCTTTGTCACCTGTACCAGACAGTGTCCTGGAGTTGTTGGCTAACCAAGGCACCTCAGATCCAACAAGATAACAGAAACAAGATGTTATCTATGTTGAAGTATGAGTACATATTGATGATCTTGAGAGCACAACCAGTCATCTCTCGTCTTAGCTCGACCGCTACAGTAACTTTCATAAGACGTCCATAGGTTATGCGGCTGTTTGTTATGCTAGGTGTTCGGGGACACGTTAAGCTCATAAAGATGATACTTTGAAACAATGACAGTCGACAAAAATACTGGAAACCGATGTCAGTTACTTATCGCAGACTGCAATGGAAATAAAGAAATAAATTATGATCCATCTCGATTAGAAAAGCCGGTAACTTGTTTGCACTCGTGTTAGCAAACGGGGACAGGAAGAGCCTGCTGTTACCCACAATGCACCGCGGCAACACCGGCTGCTTCCAAAGATCGTCAAAAGTAAAGTCAATCACTCTGAGACCGTATTTCGCTGTCATTATTCTTTTGCATAAACAGCGACAGCCATAATACCATATTGTTTGAGTGAGAAGGACCCTGAAATCAAAATAAAATTCATTTATTTTTCTTCTAACTAACCTAATGCATTTTAGTATGTTCAAGCGCTTATTTGTTTCAAACACAAACGCCTGATGCTAACCAAAGAATAAACGTTACGGTCTTTCAAAACGTTTCTGCTTGTATACAAATTACTATTGCATCTAATTATAGTTATTATTTTTTAAATGTCTTTGGTAATCGACCCACTAGGACCAGAACAAATAAAGACGAATGATATATGCGGACTTCAGGACGGCCGGTGTCTGTCAGCATCTCTCCGCTGGATGCGGGAACCGGAAGGATGCTGGGGGGGGGGACCCTGAGAGGGGCTGTGCTTGATGCTTCACACATGTCCTCATTCTAACCGATCATCTCCAGTTAACAGCTGCCATGTTTCCGTCCTGTTATCGCAAACCCGCCGATGGCGGCAGCAGCAGAAGCGGCTCGGTCGCCAAGCTGCTGCTCGGGGTGTTTGCGGTTTATCTGCTCCACTCGGTGTGGCTGCTGCGCGGCTCCTTCAGCGCCAGAAGCTGCGCCAGAGGCCGCGGGGAAGACTGCATCACCTCCCTCCTGGCTGCTAAGCCCCGCATACAGGTCGGCCTGTTCTCCTTCCCCGACATTTCACCTGGGTTGATGTCAGTTCCATCATTCCGGAGCGATTTCATCATGTAAACAGACACATTGGTGTCGAAACCCTATATTATAACACTGATTGCTGCCAAATTTACCTTTCTGACAAAAATCATTTCAAAATAGATGTTTATTTTCTATTAAATACAAACAAATCTATATAGGACGCCAGGATGATGAGCATTATGTGAAAACTAAAAATCCTTTTTTCGTTTTCTTTGGAACAGTTAAGAATCAGTTTGTTTTGATTTTTTTTTTTTTTTAACGGTCCATCTTTCTATCCAGCTCAGTGTTTTCACCTGCCTGGTGCCGGACCACAGTCACCTGGAACTGGCAGTGAAGATAGACCCCTTTGACCCCGACAGCGCCTTTGAGAGGTGGGTTTAGCACAGCGAGGCCCCCTGAAGGTGACCGAAGACTGCCCCGGGTCCCTCACCGTGCTCCCGTCCCTCCTGCAGGTACCTCAACGTCTCGTTGCCACAGGAGACGCGGAACAACGGCTCTCTGTACGCGGTGGTGTACGTGCACCGGGCCGGTGTGTCGCCTCTGGAGGACAGCAGGGAGGTCCACCATGCCGCTCCGCTCACCACCTTCATCGTCCCCACGCAGGGCCAAGAGCGGAGGGATACAGAGAAGGTGAGATACAGGCACACCTGCAGCTTCATTTGATTTACCCCCTTCAGATGATAAACCTGCTTGCGGTTGCCCCAGAAGCTAGTCCCCGTCTCCCATTGGAGACCTCGCCTGTCCATCACCATAATGTCGGAGGACTTCACCTTCAGCCAGGCTGGGCTCCCCAGCGACCTGAGACGGTACATGAAGGTGTAAGTCTCTTTTCAGGAGCAGGACTGTGCTTCAAACCAAACATCTCAAACAAATTAAACAGTGTACAATGTGGAAAACCATCTGCAGTGCCCAGGATGGAGGACGGATGATCTACCTCCCTCTGCTGCTGGTCAACGAGCTCCACTTCAGGGTCAGGGACCTCATGGTGGGCCCATGTTCCACACACAGAATGTTCCCTGCTGGTTCCTCTGTGAAATGAGCTCATGTTGCGTCACGTTCGAAGGAGATCGGCAGCAGCACGCTTCAGCTGCCCCTGACGGTCTCCTACGAGGGAACCTCCCTGAGGACGTTCAGGTTCTGGGTGCATCTGCATGAGGCCGTTTATTTCCTGCGACAGTTTGGTGAGATCTTCGGGATTCTTCTGGGTTCTGGTGTCTTCTTTCCCGGTTTGATGTAAAAAAATAAATAAATCATTTGTGTTCATAAAGGCTTTGCGGAGGAATTCATAGAGGAGATCAAAGAAACCTTGTCCGGCTCCAACCTGGGCGTGTTGGCGGCGGCTGCGCTGCTCACAGCCGTGCAGGTGAGGAGACGCCGCAGCCAGCGTTCGCACGGCCTGCAGGATGTCTGAGCGTCAACCTTTGTCTTTGTGTGTTTTCCACAGCTGGTTTGGGAAGCGTTGGCTCTTAAAAACGACATCATTGCATGGAGAAAGAAGAGGAGCACGGTGGGAATTTCCAGGACGTCCAGTGAGCAACCGAATATCATTTTCCAATCAGACAATCCAGATTCCTTCACGCTGCTCAAACCTGGGTTTCCTCCCGTTTTCTCCAACCGTTCCCGGTAGTTCTGTGGCGATGCCTCTGCTCTTGGCTGAGTTTTCTCCACCTGCTTGAAGAGACCAGTCTGCTGGTGCTTCTTCCGGTTGGACTGGGAGCGTGCACGGAGGTATTCGGAATATTCGGATGAATCAGATAAAGGTGAACTGAATCTCCTCCATCTGCAGGCGTGGAAAGTGTTCAAGGTGTTTAGCATCCGGCGGAAGGCCTCCAGACTCCAGGTGAGGGAGCGACATTCCTCCACGCAGAGGTTTGAACTAAAACATCATCTCAACCCAAAACCATCGTCTTCCAAACTCCTGTCTGACGCTCAGGTGAAGAAAACGGACGATGAAGAAAGAAAAACGATGGAGTTTGATGCACAGGTATGGCTGCCGGAGCCGTGGTTAATAAGCTGAAATTCAAACCCATCTGGTGTTTAATTCAACGATAATTGAATCCTGTTAATAAAAACGACCTTAATTTGATTTCCTTTCGCATCAGTGATGCAAATGAATAAATCGGTGTCAATTCTGTCCAGGTTAAACACCAAGTTTGCTGCTTATCCCTCCAAACTAACTAAAAACTAAACCAAAAATCCAAACTAACCCCCACTTTGAAAGTGCTGCTGTCACCTTTTACAACCCGCCTTCCGGGGGATTCCGTGTCTTCTCTTCTCCTCAGGCATCCAGATATTTGTCCTACTTAGTCTCTCCTCTGTGCGTCGGCGGCGCCGTCCTTTCTCTGTTCTATCTGAGGCACAGAAGGTGAGAACCACTCGTCTACACGCTGGATCTGAGCGCCTCTCGGGCTTCATGGTGCTCACATCTGAAACCGATCCCAGCAGCCAAAAGGAGCTATTTGGTTTGTTTTGTTGTTTCCTTCCCAGTGTTTACTCGTGGTTGATCAACACTCTGGTGACTGGTGAGTGCACGTGCATGCACACTTTCTGCTGAAGCACTTCCTGCTGTGTTTGTGACGACCGACCTCCTCTCAGGAGTTTACGCCTTTGGCTTCCTTTCAATGGCGCCTCAGCTGTTTGTCAACTACAAGGTGGGTCCTGGTTGCCACGGCGACCTTTCTCCGCATCAGCAGATCGATGACCGTCTGACACCTCTCTGTCTTCCTGTCTGGATCAGCTGGCGTCTGTGAGCCACCTGCCGACGGCCGTGTTGGTGTACAGGGTGAGTGGACACACACTCGGGAACAGTCCTGACCGGACTGGGGCTGTTCCAAACATCTGTTTCCCTTTCTTCCGCTGATCTTCCCGTTTTCCCCACCTGCCCAACAGGGGGCGAACACTCTGATCTCAGATCTGGGCGCCGGCGCCTGCTTTTTCTCGCCTTCCCTCTGTGTCTCCTCATCTCATGGACTCTCCTTCTTCCGAGACGAGCTCCTCCTCTTCATCCACCTCTACCAGCGATGGTGGGTTAGGGCTGCCGTGGACCCAGGCGGCGTCACCGCTCACGCTCTTCTGTGCTGCTGCTTCATGTCTCCATCAGGTGTTTCTCCCCCAAGACCAGAAGACGGGAGTCGGCGACACAGAGCAAGAAAGTCAAAACACACTGAAGCAAAGGAGAAGAAACCATTTTTCCGATAAACGAACGAAGAATCAGCTATCAAAGCAGCCGTTTTGTGCAGCTTTACAAGTTTGGCAGATTTTGATGGAGTCAAATATTAAATTAAAAACCCACTAGTCCGAGCGAAGCCCTTTGCTGCAGGCTGGTTTTTGGTGTTAAAGCATCTCGCGTTCTATCGGTCCACAGTTTCGGTGTTTTCTCTCCTCCGGTTCCTGATGTGGACCAAAGGTTGAGACAGGTCAACTGAGGAGCCGGCCTGTGAGCCTAGAACAACATCTACGCCGAGGAGAAAAACAAAAGACAACAAACCGGTCGTCAAGGCGACAGGACAGCTAGCTGCTGTTCCTCGGATGAAGCTCCATCTTAATTCTGTGTGTGTGTGTATGTGTGTTTGTTTTATGTCTTGACTTAAGTCCACTTTCTGGTTGTGAGCACAGGGATCAGTGTTAGAGCCTGTTATGCTGAATAGATGGTAGTTATATGAACGTGCGTGCTGTGCTCCTGTAGGTGTGTGTTGGGTGTGTACCAGCACATTCCTGTGTTGACACCAACACTACGGGAATGATGATGTAAGAGGTGAGGCCAGAACGCCCAAAATGAGTTCCAGTACACGACCTGAAGTATGCAGACATTTATGTCACATTTGAACTTGTGGATTTTTTTTTTTGTTTGGTTGGTTGTGTTTTTTTTTTTGGACTAGCGTTATTGCAGTGTTCACACAGCTGTTTTATCTGTAGCGACAGCGGTTCTGTGGCTGACAGTGGATAAGCAGTATCACTGAAACTAGAATCAGGAATGTAACACGGGTGCACACACACACACACACACACACACATACATACACACACCAGGGATGCTCTCTGTGCAGCCTGGGTGGATGATGTGGGTGGGACTGCAGTGAACAGGTGTAAGGCAGATAATACAAAAGACACAGACACACACACACACACACACACACACACACACACACACACACACGTGAACTCGGCCACAGCAGGTTCAGGTGAACTCACAGATAAAGATGCTGCTCCGTCTGCTGCTCCTCTTCCTCCTCTGCTCTCCAGGTACGTCCGGCCCAGGTGTCAGGGGGCTTTAATCCAGGCTGCAATCTCATGTGAGGATTCATGTGTGTGTGTGTGTGTGTGTGTGTGTGTGTGTCAGAGCTGTGGGGACGCTGTCAATCGTTAAAACAGCCACTCGTCACCACCTTCACTCAGACTCACTGCTTCTCTTTAAAACTCTTGTTGACTATTTTTATACTAACATAAAGGTCAGATTGAGAATTGACTAAATAATCTATAAAACCACTTATTTAGTTATAAAATGCTGTGTGTATAGTTAAATGTTTTTATTATGAAAGTGGAGTGAGAAATACACAGAATAGGTTTATAAGAATGGAAGACGATGTTTTCTTTGTCTCGTTGTCACCTGGATAGAATTATTTTGCATCCACAATAATCAAAGCAATATAAATATAAGATATAAAAAGGATATGAATCTAAAGAGGGAGGACGAGCTGTTAGACGGATCATGTTGAGAGGAGCAAGCCAGACAAGTTTTAGCAGGGCCACCTGCGGAAGCAGGTGACCTGTTACCGTTTCGGCGTATCTTTGTAAACAGCGCAGATGTGCAACCGGCCGCCTCCACAGTCAGCCAACGAGTTCTGCAGCACCTGAAAAACACTAAAGAAATTTTAATGATGGGTGGAAGCCGACAGTCAGGAGCCAGTCCTTCTTTATTGAGAGGAACATCTAAACTCCTGTTATAGAAGGATTAAAAGAACAAAATACTAATTTATGACAGTTTAAATAATAGCCTCTAATTAGTGTCTTTGGCTCAATATTTTAATTTTCCATCATTTTATCTCTGTTGATGGTCTTCCGCTCCTCCAGGGTTGTCGCTGAAATGCTACGTGTGCAGCTCATCCACCACCAATGGAGAATGCAACAAGAACACTCAGGAATGCAAAGCGCCCGTTGACATGTGTATGACCATCGTTGACACGCTAGGTAACCGCAGCAACGCTGGGTTCCTGCTCAGAAACACACAGAAGAATAAAATGCCCCGAACTCCAAATTTTTCTTGGATTTTTGTTCATTTTGTGTTTGTTTAGGCTCCGCAAAGTCCATAGTGAAGCAATGCGCCAGTCAGACCACCTGCAGGAGCGCCTCCTCGTCCGTGGACTCAAACGGAGACGGAAACGCCATCAACTGCTGCAACACTCACGATCTGTGCAACTTCAGCGGAGCCGAGTCCCTGCAGACGCAGCCGCTGCTGCTGCTGCTGCTGCTGACCACTGCAGGCCTGCTGTTTATGCTGCCACGCTGAGGGTGGCGCTACTAACACCCGGTTGGGATGAGGGACTTTTTCAGGTTTGGAACATGTGTATTTATTCTGATCCTAATTTATCTGGACATGTAAGAAGGTTTCTCAAAAACCTGCATTTATCTCTGCATCATTTCTAATGACTTCAAATAAGAAAGTAACACCAGGAAATTTCTTTTTGACATTTATTTCGTTGTTTTCTTTCTATTTGACAAGATGGCCAATTTCGCCCAGAAGCCAAAATAAAAACCAGTGTTTACTAGTACGAGTTCTGTACATTCACCAGTGATACACACCAGTATAGCTTACAATATACCAACATGAGCAGATTTACACTAAAATAAAGAAATAAAATAGTTGTTTTGCCTGCTTTTTTCCCCGAACCGCCTGTAAACGCGGATGTTTGCTAGTGTGACTGCTGGCGAAACACGAGAACCAAGTCGGGTGGGCTGTTTTGGTGCTGTGCAAATAGGCTTGTTTCCATCCCCAGTATATGATTTTATTATACCAGTACACATGGGTAGCTTGTCAGACTTCAGTGTGTGTGTGTGTGTGTGTGTGTGTGTGTGTGTGTGCAGGTGTATAAAAAAAAAAAATCAAGCACAAGTTTGTGTGTGAGACAAACGTTCCCACCATGAGAGGAAGTGAGGCTAATTTTACGGTGACACCACTGAGTGAGGGGAGCGATTAAAACGTGACGCTGCTCCATTCGAAAAAAAAAAAAAAGTGACAGCAATGGAAAAATAAACGCTGTCCTCACAAAAACTGGTTAAATTACGCTCAGTGGCCACGCCGAAACATAACGTGACCCCTTAATTTACAATAAAAAATAGTCTCCAGTCACTCAGACTGAATCTTCAGAAACCTTTTTTTATATTTTTACATCACAGTCGATGCTGGGACTGAATCTGAGTGTGGAGGAAGAAGACTGTGAGTGCTGAGAGACGTACACCAGGAACATGGAGCCAGCCAGGAAAAACCAGCTGGAGTTTCCGCTTTGCCGAGTCGGATTCTTCACATTTGCCGAGAGAGGAGCTGAGGAAGACTTCAGGGAGGAGTGGGGCAGTAAGAACAACAAAAAAAAAGGATAAAGAAGAAAGTGTAGGACGACGTCAGGCAGCAGCCCGGCGCTAGCGTGGAACCACCCCTCCGGTCTCCATTCGCTGCCTCCACTGAGGTTTCGGAGTCTATAAATAAAAACTTAGGGAGACAAAGGGAAGACAAGCAAGGATGCCAAGGAGAAAAGGGAGGAGCGAAGGAAGAGTCGCTCCAGAGCAGACCGTCTTCCTCGAGAGCGGCGTGCCGGCAGACAGCGGGGCAGAAACCACCAGGGCGGGTCTGCTGGTGCGGTGATGCGGAGGTATCCGAGCTGAGCCAAGGGTGTCACAGGGAGGGACGAGCGCGCCCACGTGGTCCGCGCTGACGTCCAGGCTCATGCAGATCGTTGGCAGATCCAAACACGGTCCGATCAGGTTGCGATGCTTCGCTCGGGCGCCGTTTCCCATGCTGATCAGGTGCAGACTCCAAGGTAACCGTCCGTCCTTCGCCTCCGGGTTGAGATTCCAGTCCACGGAGGGCCAAGCTGCCAGATCCCTGATTCAGAGTTTTTGTGTCTTTTGTTTCTGTTCTTGTAGCAAAGTCACAGTGAGGGAGAGTTAGAGAGCATGAGGGCGCTCCGGCGCGGTTCACACAGGATTTAACATCGGATGATTCTCCACCGCAGCGGAGCTGTTTTCTCCTCTGATGCGAAATCTGTCAGCTCCAACGGCCCATCTTTACTCCTGGAGTCTTTGGGTCTCCTCATTTACCCACGGAGTCCCGATGGTCAGCTCAGCTGAGGGGGGGGGGGCTAGTGTGGGCGCGAGTGCGCCATCATCTTGAGCCGCGATTGGTCGATGACATCGAGGAGGTTCTTGGCGTCGACGGCGAGAGCGTGAGCGGCGGTCAGCATCTGCTTCTTGTAGTCCTGCTGGAGACTGAGGCCAAGAAAATGCAAAGATTCATTTCACCTAAGACTGATTAACCAAAAAAGTGACAAAAGTAGAAGCTTTATGAAAAAAATATGACATTTTACATCAAGGGGCTTGGTAACGGACACAGAATAACGAGCTCATGATTTCATCAGACCAACCTGGTCATCACGTATTGCTGGGCTAACTTCATCTTCCCAATCAGTCCGCCAAGTCAGAGTTTAGGAGTTTCTGTGCCATCTCAATCTGTGGAAGGAACCAACACCAACGACCACTTTAGTACACCTGCCAACAGTCACACCGAGTGTGCGTGTGTGTGTGTACCTCTCTGTGTGTGCTAGCTGGGAGCTGTGGTAACGTTTCATCCACTGTGGCCAATAAAGTCCGAAGCGCCAGACCGACATCCTAAAATACAAAATGAAATCAGACAAAATTATACTAAATAGTATTTATCAACGCTTTTGACAACAAGGACAAAATTAGCAATGAAACCAAGGTCAGGCAAACATGCGCTACCTTGACCATGGGGACGTATTCCTCTGGAGGCGCTGGCTGAATCCTGCTCGACATCTCGATCACGGCTTTGACCAACCCGGTCACGTTCTCGTACACCTTGTCGTTGGAGCGGTCCAGGTTGGCCGTGGGGGGCGGGCTGATCTCCTGAGGCTGCAGCTAAACGAGGACAAGCAGTGAGTAAATGGCTTTAAAACCACCCCCAGGTCTGTGCAGAGATCCAGGTGAGAATGACAAACAGACGACAGGATGATGATGATGATGATGATGATGATGATGATGAAAATTGAAACTTCATTATCTCAATCTACTATAAAGAATGTCTACATGAAATCTGTCTAAAAACATTTTACCTAGGCTACAGATTAAAGAGTGAATGACAGTGAGAGAGAAAGAGAGAAAAAAACGTGGGCTGATTTAGTTCATCAGAGGTGCCCGAGAAAGGACGCGTGTAGTTCCGCTCAATGACCACCGGGGGGAGCCACGCGGCGGTGCAGCCGACTGACTGTTGGTCAATAAACTTGGAAATAAAATGGATCAAAATGGATCAAAATGAATCAAAATGGATCATACAAGTGCAGAACCAATCAGATTACAGCAGAACCGAGTCACACCAGAGCCGGACCACAGTCGCTCACTGATCAGTGGGAAAATAAATCGAAAAAAACCTAAACAGTTGTGGATGTGATGAATAATTATTCATCATCAGACAGGAATCTGGAGTAAAATGATCCGGAATGACAGAAAATAATCTGGGGTTGATTTACTTTGGTGGGTTTAAAGAACTGATAAAAGAGTAGGAAGCAAACGAAAATGGGAGAAATCAACTAGCACACAAGACGTACAGTAAACACACACAAACGTGCTGCTTACCCGCCAGGGCTAGGGGTCAACAGTAAGGCAGGGGTGCAGGAGGAAGAGGAGGAGCAAGAGGAGGGGAGGGAAGGAGTAACCAAAGGAAAAGAAGAAAATATTAATGTTTAAAACAATAAACATGCAGCCTGTATTTGGTGAATGAATCCTTATCAGGTACTTTCAGTGTATTTATCCGTCTGACTGTCCCACTCTCGTTCGGATCACAACGGTTTCCCTAAGCGTGTCGGGCGTACCTTTACTCCATCGTTATAGCCGTCTCCAGTAGTCTGACAGGCCAGATTGCTTTGCGCGCCAGGTCGAGGGGGTTTCTTTGGAGGAGCTGCATGTTCTGTTAGACACAAACGTGAAAAAAACAAAGAAGAATTCCATAAAAGTTAGAGATGTGTTTATGTTAAACTGCAGCAAATATTTAGGATACGGAATTCGATTTAGTAGGACATCATCAGAATGTCAGAGGTATTTGTTTAAAAAAAATAAACAACCTGGAGTGAAAGTTTCTAAATTACAGTGTTAAACAGAACACAAAGAGTAAGAAGCTTGAAATCCGTAAACACATGAAGTAGCTGCATGTTGAGGTCAATCCATAATCAGCCTGCAGAGCTGGGGTTCACAGAGGTAGTGTGTTCTGCACTTTGTTATACAAGAGAATAAAACATCAGCAGTTGTAGGGCTGTAATTGCACTTTACTGTGGTGTCTATTACCTTGTTTACCAACGGGCTGGTATATGTGCTGGTTTCCTGTCTGTACAAACAACATAAAGAGAAAACTCTGGGTTAGCAAGTTCCGAGTGCACACATAATTAGAAGCTTCACATGAAATATACATGTATAAAAAGACTTCTTAGGCCAAGACAACCACCAAGTAAATTTAAATTTCGAGTCACACGACAGGGCCTAGGTTTCTTTACTCAGGGTTGATCTGCTGCTGCTGCTTCTGCTGCCGCTGACGTGTGACATGACAGAAAGCAGCAAGAATCTGGTGATTTGGCCAATATCCTGATATCACGGGTGGCCGCATAACTTGGGACCTCGGAAGACCTTATCTACGGAAACATGTTGTAACTGTCCTCCCTCAAGATGGTGAAGATTTCTATGATTTTTTGCTTCTTAATGTCATTCCTGCATTAGTCAGACTGGCATGAAATTTTTAGGAAGCCACACTTAGGCTTACGACAAATATCTGGTGTTATTTCCCACAATTTTTACAAGAATTGCATGGGCAGATTTACTTAGGGTACCATAAATATAGCAATACAATCTTGTTTCTTTTATATATACCGTATATATATGGTTAAACGCAAGAAATGACGCCAGAGCAGTTTTAAAGCTGGGCGGCGTTACTGTAAAATTCACTGTATAATTACAGAAACGTTGTTGTTTTCTCTTATAAGAGCGCTGTGGTCTGACAACCACGGACACCCAGAAATACTCAAATACAGTGTTACACAAACACAATTGCACGCATGAGACTTTCCCAGCACAGGCAGCAGCCGTTAAAACGGGAGGAGGAAGAGGAGCAAAGAAAGAAATGATACAGGCAGGAATATCTGGCCCGTGGCAACTTTAGACTGCTGCAGATTTATGCTGGCGTTAAAAAATGACATCTAACGCCCCCAAAAACGCCACACTCATCAACTGTCAGTCCTGTTTTTGCAAACATTATTTAAAATAAACACTCTTAGCTTTAGAAAAGTTATAATTAAAGCATTAACAAGGTATCCGTTCTCTAAATGCCTTTAAGTTCCTCCACCAGTACAAATCTAGAGCTGACCTTGACAGATTCCAACTTTTAACTGCAATATTTCAGAGTACTTTCAACCTATTTGACAGGAATGGTGCCGTGTTGAACCCCAGTATATAACTGCAGCCAGTGATGCTGTGGGAATCCAGTGACCTCCTCATAGCTGACCCCACCCCAAACAGGTCACTTCCTGCCCCTGAATCAATCTCCTCGGCTCTAAGGAAAACAAACTCTCCGTAGGCAGCCAGAGGAAAAAAAACCTGGAGTCCTATCACAACTTAACCCAGCACTCATATCGCTTTAAAAACAACAGAGAAAAATAACTCTGAAATCATGTGGCAG
Source organism: Tetraodon nigroviridis (assembly GCA_000180735.1). Lineage (NCBI taxonomy): Eukaryota > Metazoa > Chordata > Actinopteri > Tetraodontiformes > Tetraodontidae > Tetraodon > Tetraodon nigroviridis. The sequence continues at coordinate 595,447 of CAAE01014587.1, read as the reverse complement.
TGAAAAACGAATGATTTCGGTGGTCAACATTTAGCCGAGTCAAAAACAAGGTGGACAATCGAAAAAAAATGGAAAAGCAACTTACTGGGGGTTGGAGTACACCATCTTCTCTGTCCAGACTCCCTCTAGAACCTCGAGATTCTGGTTTCTAAACACAGTTTGATAAGACACACGTCACAAATACAAATACCCATTTTACTGTTAAAACAGTGCAAATGTTTACAAAAAAGCCTCCGGTCATTCACAGGGATGACCACTGGATCAGACTCCAGCACTCCCAGTTCCCACAGCGTGATTCGAAAAGAGGTTAACAGAAGATGCGAGTATATCCAAAGAAATCCACACAATCACGTCAAAACGGCTCAAAAGCCAAAATGCTTCCTTCAGCAGATCCTCTCCTACCAGACTTCCAAGGCAGGACTTGAAAACCATCATGGTGATGGAGCTCATCGGTTGTCTGAGGACGCTCTGGGGGTCCAGCTGCTGTACCAGTGATGCTGCAGACTCTGATCCTGTTCTGTGTGCGACTGTCTGTCTAAAATAGGAATTCAGTCCTGCTTCCTCCCTCCTGCACTCTTATATGTGCCTCTCATTCATGGAGACAGGGCAGGATAAGAGGAGGTGGAGGAGGGAGGGAGCGGTTCTCGTTGAGCCCAGAGTGAGGAGAATGTGGACTTTTACCAAAGCTTTCTCCTTTTTCATTCCTGCTCTAGTTACCCCTCCCTGTAGTGACACTGTTAGAAAACCAAGCAAGCCAGCAAGCATGGAAACACACCACACACACGCACACACAGTAGTCTTGTGCGTTGTCGGTGGTTATGGCTCAGAGTGTTGACTTGGTTGTCAGACTTTCGTAGCCCATCATTAGCCTGGAATTCACCCCAGCCACACCTGCCTACACACTCAGAAACACACACGTATACGGGCACATTTGTCTAGAGTAGAGGCACAGGCCCACACACAGCAAAAGACGACGTCAATTTAAGAGTAAAAGCCAAAAACAACTCTTTCAGAGGGTCTCTGAGCTCATTTTTGCTTTAAGCTAAAGCTAAGAACTGTTCTAAGCCTGGTTGGTTGATCTGATATTTGGTCTGATATTCATCAGTTGTGATGGATTTTACATACACACAACACACGGCATGCATCACAGCACACACACCAAAAAAGCATCCATGACCCATCATGCACAGAGTCCCACACGAGACGTCCTTTGGTTCTTTTTGGCAAATCTACTTTGCCATGGCACACAGACATTATTTAAACTGAATATTTGATTATAAGTGGTTTCTTCTTTCATCTGTGACTACTTTTAATGTGCGCACAGTGTGTGTTACCAGCAGCCTTTCTTCCTGTTCCAACCACCTCTGGTCCTCCTCCATCTGCTGCTGTTGCATCATCAGCTGTTCTTCCATGAACAGGCACTGCTGACCTACACACTGCTGCAGGTCTACTGCCCTGTCCTACTCACACATCACACACACACACACACACACACACACACACACACACAAACGTGCAACCAAAGACAAGAAAAGTAACACACATGCACACAAAATGAAAAAACAAAACAAAAACAAATGAGAGACTGAACTGAAATGACAGACACAAACACACACACTAAAAAATGGCCTCACTAGGCTGCTGATTTGCCCGATTCAAATATTTTGAAAATAAAATTGCGTGCAGGCCCTTTAAGACAGTTTTAACGTCACTCAAACTAAAAAGATCCCACAGAAGGTAATGCAGGTTCAGGATTCGCCTCCTACCTCTAACCCTGAGCCCCACAGCGCCATTTCATGTCCGTGTGGCTGAGGAAGGTGCTGTGCGTGTGAATGTGCATGGACATGGTGGCGGGGGTGTGTGTGAGCATGGTGGGTGTCACCATTGCCGACTGTTGGGGGTACAGGGCGCTGGGCACCGAGGGGAGGGTGTGAGGACCGGGGTATCCTGCCATCTGGGCAAAAACAGGAGAAGAAAAACACACGCACACACACCTTTATCAGCCACTTTTTCATGACTGATTTTCTCTTGGATGCAGGTCTTTCTGCATACCTGATAGTGTCCTGGATGTTGGGAGCTGGGATAAAAACCCTCACTAGATCGAGGACTGGGATATCCTGGCCGACTGGGCTGCAGAGCGAATAAAGGAGAAAGAGAGAGAGCAAGAGAATCAGACAAGGAGAGTTAGAGAAAAGTAATCACAATTATACATCTTTATCCTCCTAGTGAAGACCAATTTGGGGCCATTCGCACATTCAGCACACAAACCTCCAGGAGCGGTTTGTGTGGCCAGGTTAGCCGTCAACCAAATGAAGGAGCACCCACTGGGCTGCAAGTCCACCGAGCCGTTAGATGAAGAGGTGCATCCACACTCATGGAAGATTAGCATGACACTCCGCTAACGTTCACGTCATGGACTCTAGTTGGGTGCAGGCGTAACATATGGTTGCTTGTGTTCACCAAAGACCTCTCTGTATGTGTCTTTTTTTTTTACTGAAAGGAAAATAATTTACTATATGTGATTGATTCACAAGAGGTCCCTGGTGAACCCATAGTCCTGTTTTATTTCCTTAATTTGTGGGTAATTATATAGGATGAAACTACTGAAAGGTGAAGGTTTTCCCCCTCTTGGACAGAGTTTTTCTTCGTGATGGAATCTTCAGACACAGAGTTGATTTCTAGCAATACAGAGTTGTGAGCTCTACCTTCCACAGCCTCTCATAGTAGCTTTCTCTGGACCACATCTTCGGTGGCAGTGCAGACACAAAGACACACAAGGTGGGAAAAATAAAGAAAGGAAGAACAGTAGGGAGACACACAAAAAATAAATAAAGCAAACAAACAAAAGCCCGCAGACAAGACGAAATACTGACGAATAGTAAAGCTACAGAAACCCCAAGATTTGAAATAAAAAAAAACCAATGTCATGACCGCAGACACGCACAGACGAGTGATTATGGTCCACTAATGTCAACACACTCGAAGCACAGTGAGCGGCACTAATTCAGGTAGTGATCTGGTGATAGAGAGGGTCGCCTAACTAAAACGAGCCCACGTGTTCTGGAACACAGCAGCACCCAACAGGGGGGATCAAGGTGACCCAACGGCTGTTCTTCCACATAAATAAGTCTACGTGCAGACACATATTTTAGTTTAGCTCACCCCTCACATATTAATAGCACCTATCCTTCTCTTGGCATATTCTCACATGCTTCACACAATGCAGATGAACAGCGTTAGGCTTAATTTGTTCTAAAGTAAATACTCCCCTAAATCCTTCTATTTCTCTAACATTATGTAATGTAAAGTGGGTTTTAGTACATTAAGTGTACTGTAAGATGATTATGAGATTTATGACAGGCATGCCAAGAGGGCCATAAATAGGATGAAATAATCCGAGGTCAAATCAACACAATGCCTGATCTGTGGTCAGACATGACAGAGGACAGCAGGTCTAACGGCAATAAAACAGGCCAAGAGCCAAACCATAAATGGGCTCATTCACTGAGCTTTTGATTGGTGCTTACCACCATGATACACTAGGTAATACTCATTTAAAGACTGGATTTAAACATCATCAAAAAATGGTGCAACACTATACGATCTTTCAAATGAAGCGATTTTCCGCATTGCTAGGAATGAACTATAGAGGAGAAAATTACCTACAGCACAGTTCAACTTTTTAGCAAAAGTATTAGTTTTGTGGTTTCTTGCATCTTTTTGTTGTCTTCTACTTCCGTATACACATCATTAGGTTTAAAATTTAGACCTTATTCAGTCACGTTGTGTAAATTAACAAAGATCCGCGTTCAGAGTAAAACTGATCTATAATGTTGCAACTTTTTGATAAAAACAAATCAAACAAACAAAAAAACATGTTTTTTAAATGCACCTGCCTTTAAGGATTTAGTCATGGGTCCTTCAAAGCAGGGGAGCTGATGGGGATGGGGGGTTATGGGGAGGCTTTGCAATGACCTGTGTGCACTGTTAGTGGAAGGCAGAATACAGGCAGACGGGGCTGCAAATAATCTCTCTGGGGGAGGAAGAGTAGAAGCAGAGCGGAGATCAGGCCTGTCCAACGACAGCATGGCAGGGCGGGGCTCAAAGTCACACCGTAATGGGGTGGTGGGATTAGTCTGGAAGCCGGTGTGAAAGCTGGGCAAAAGCAAGGTTGTGACACCGGCGTTTGACCTGTGCTGGTTATTTTGGAGGGTGTGAGGACAGACATTTGACTTGCTCCGGAACAGAGAGGTAGGGTTAGGACTAGTCTGGGAATGGAGCGTGAAAGGGCTAGGACGGGAGTGGGAGCAGTTGGATTTTGGCTGGGAAGAACAGCGAGAGGTGTTAGTGGGGGCTTTTGTCTGGTGAAGGCGGCTGCTGTGGGACTGGCTGTCTGAGCTGCAGTGAGGTGGAGAAGAGGGAAGCTCTGAAGACAGGCTGGGGGGAACTTTAGAGTCCAACTTCGAACGGGTGTTGTACTGGGAAGAAGGGTGACTTTTGTTAAAGGTGTTTTCAAAGGGAGGTGAATGAGGCTTAAGATCAGGGCAAGAAAAAGACTGATGAGGGAAAGATGATGAGCACAGCGAAGGAGAGGGCTTGTGAGAGAAGGTACAGTCAGATGATGAATGGGAGCTTCCAAGGCAGAGAAAAAACTGTGAGGTAAACTGCTGGTTTGGATGGCAGAGGAGGTGAGGAGAAGGAGCAAACAGACAATCCAGACTGGGCTGCAAGGAGGGACGGCGGCTGGGCTGCAAACAGAGAGACAAAGAGGTAGTAGGAGGAGGGAGAAATGGAAATAAAGAAGGTAGCGTGAAGGGCAAACACACACACGCAGGTGAGAGAGACAGGGATAGCATGAAGCAGACTGGAGCCGTCGGGTCTGAAACAGAAGCCATAACGTGGCTGAATAAACAGCCGACAGACGATGGAATTGAATGATTAGAAGAATGTATTGTCTTTACATTTGTTATTGCAAAGAATTTATATGAAAATACTTTGCCTGTAGAGGTTTGATAATTTTAATTGGAAACTTATGGGCCTCTGCCTAA
>CAAE01014587.1:564071-589659 GCA_000180735.1 Tetraodon nigroviridis | reverse complement strand
TACAGTGAAAGCATCTGGAGCTGTGGGGAGGGTCATGATGAAATGCACCGCTACTTTTTTGTCCCTCAGTTGGATGCGTTACCGCTCACCATGACAGAAATGAGACTTTTGATGGAACACAGGATGAAGCAGCCATGCAGTTTCTAATAAACAATATACAATGCATCCATGTCAGGTACAGCAAAGGTGGTTAAAATGAGGAAAATAATGTCACACGTGTAGTAGGGTACTGGCAAATTAGTTTAATTCTGTATTCAAAGAAACCTACATCAACTTCATGTCTAACTTACTATTATAATTACTGAACCTGCTTGTGCATTAAAATAAAATGTTTATGGATGTTTGATTCATTATACAATCTGAAAACATTTTTTTTTTTTAAATATCTAACTAAAGCAGAAAGGCAAAACATAAAAACATAAAGGGAGGATTCTACCTTACAGCCAGAGACAAACAGGTGTAGAGATGAAGCCTCTTACTTTTGGTGGTGCTTCGTCAGACCCCCCAGAGTCCCAAGAGACGGTGACTTGTCTTCTCATTTCCATCCTGTTCCTTTCTTTCTGCTGAAGTTTCTCCTCCTCCAATATTGTGCTGAAAATACAGAAAATTGATCAACTGGCAACAAAATAATTTAAAAATAGTGTTGGCAAATACATTTACCAGCCAAGTGATACTTTAAAATCTATCAGGGAAAACAACAACGCTCCGTGTTTAGACAAATAAAGTCAGACAGAAATGCATCTTACTGAGCCGTTCTCTCGGAAAATGCCTGCTAATTTAATTCCATGAGGAAAAAGGAGCTGCTGCAGGAGAGGAGTGATGACTCCACAACTCCAACATGCCAACTCCTCACTTTGCTCCACACTGTTTACACCCTCCTTTCTTCAGCAAGGTTAAGAGCTACTGCTGTATTTATAGCAACATCATCACCCCCTGTTCAGCCGCCTCCTGCTGTGTGTGTGCGTGTGTGTGTGTGTGTGTGTGTGTGTCTGTGTATGTCCTTGCACCTGTCCAACTCACTCATCTCTCTGGAGAATCAATACATGATGGAACAGGGGCCCCACCACACACTCCCCTAGCTCATGAGTACCAGTCTAACGAAGCCATTAATACTAACAGGTGGTGGCGCTAACCAGAAATAATAACCATCCATGCGGACAACCACAGAACACTGGGCTAAAACGGTAACACCAGCTATGCCTGTCAGAAAAACTCAATGCAGTCTGCTGCAGCTACACGCCAGTGTGGGCAACAGTCCTTTACCCCCAGCCCCATGTAGACGTCCCCAGCAGGGCGGTGCGATCTGAAACAAGTCTGCTCGCTCATCCTGAAAAACAGCATGACTTTTTTCACTCTGTCTTCTTTTGATCCATTTCTCTATCCTTCTCTCACTCCGTTATTTGGAATGCTGTATGTTCTGGCAGCTGCCCACTGTCTAAACACACACACACATTCTAGAAAATCTTGAGTAGTAGCTGAAAGCTGCATAACAGCTAAATATGGTGATTATTTTCCTAATAATAGTCAGAGATTACATTTAACATGGTCAACATTGACTTGTTTTCCAAGATGTGGGTATTTTAAGGGAGACTGAAAGCTATTTTTTAGTTCTTAAAACCAGAAATTAGTGTACAGCTGGTTTTCAGCCCATTGAAACATACCTACAACATACTGCACATGTTAGACTAATGAGCAGACATGAGGAAGACTAAAAAAAAGAGTTTAGAGGAGCAGAATGAAAAAAAAAAAGCTGACCTCTTGAGAAATATTATATACTATAAAGGAATTTAAGGTTGGTTTTAAAAATAAAACCACAGGACTTACACGTGTGTTTATTTTCTGTTTTCTGAAAACATGCCGACTGAGGGAAACAATAACGGCCTCCTGCAGTGCTGCGTAAATGTTCACCGTTACACCTTTTTTATGAGGCAAACATACGTCCAGGCTGAAGAGACTGGTCAAGTTGTTAGAATTTTTAAAGTATTATTGTGTAAACAGCATGATGTTATCAGTCATAACAGGATGCTCAATCAGCGAAATCCTTGAACAATAATGTTTTGTCTTCAAGCTGCCACATACTGTATTTGACCAGAAATATTTAGAGGTTAAAGCAGAGAGGATTGTTCTCACGGGCTAAAACAAGAATGTGTCAAATGTTTATTTGCTGTTAGTGACTGGGCCTTGGAAGGACTTCCACTTGATGAAAACAGTTCTGTTTTAACAAGGCTGAAGGATGTTAATGTTCAATTTAACAGGATTTATGACCTCTGGTTTTTCAAATTTACAGGCAAGCCACAAAAAATGCATTAGAACCTAATTAATTTGGTCACATAAAGCCACACTATGCAGATTACTATTTAATATGGACGCATTGATACTATTAACATTATTTTAAGACCTGCATAGTTTGGTATCCAACGCAGCAGAGATTCTTGTATTGGCAAAAATACATTATCTGCTCTGCTGCTTTTAAAAACAAAAATTGTGACTCTCAGTCAATTTGATGGTTGATTCTGATCTGATATTTCATCCAAAAACCAAGTTGACGGTTACAGCGTGTTTTCTGCGTCAATCCTACATTAATAAACAGACTAGCAGCGACACCTGCTGGAATAGGTTGGAAAATACTGCAGGAAACCTTTTACCAAATCACTCTAAATTATTGCTGCCAAATGTGTACAACAATGCTTTTCAAAGAGTTGAATTTACAAATTATTCAGTATATCGAGTTACAGAAATATAAAGATGGACTAGGTTACAGGACATTTTACAACATAATTTTAGTAGCAAAAATAGCACAGTCAAACACACGTGACACACCCCATCAAGTACCTTAGTTGTGTTTTCAGCTCAGTGAATCGCGGCCTCTTGCTGGGATCGTATGACCAACACTTTGTCATCAAGCTGTAGAGAGTAGGAGGGCACTGGGGGGGCATAGCGAGACGCTCGCCGTTCTCTATCCTGCCAATGACGTCATTGTTTTTCACGCCCTGGAAAGGCTTGATACCAAACATTAGGATCTCCCACATACAGACGCCTTGAGAAAAGATCAAAACAAAACTGCCGTCAAAATCTGCTGCTCTTACACAAAACGGAAAGAAAAAAAGAAGTCATAAACTCACCAAACATCCAGACATCGCTGGCTGTGGTAAATCTTCTAAAGTTGATGGACTCAGGAGCCATCCATTTAATTGGAAGTTTACCCTTTGATGCTAAAACAGGGTTAATCAAAAAAACTGTGTTCACCTCAGTTCCCCTGTTAAAAACTTTAAAAAGATAAACTGCCTAAACGGGACTGGAAGCACCAGAGAAGCATGGCGTTACTGTGATTACCTTTGTAATAAGAGCTGTCTTCCATGTACCGTGACAAACCAAAGTCACCCAGTTTCACACAGTCGACTGTCGACACCAACACATTCCGTGCTGCAATGTCTCTGTAGAAATAAACCAAGCCAGTGAGGCACTGGATTTAGTCCATTTAGTAGTAAACTTGGCATGTGTGATAATAGTTAACCTCTATTACTCCATAAGAGAGACAAGAGTGACAGCGTATGTAAATTTGTGTCTGTTCCCTATTTGTAGTAGAGTAAAAACTTTTACATTCTGCATACAGACAACTCCTAAAAGACAGATTCTCTGAAATATTTATTCCTACCTGTGCACAAAACGCTTGCTCTCCAAATATGCCAGTGCTGTGCTCAGCTGGTATGAATACAAGATGAGAGTGGCCAAGTCCAGACTGTACTTCCTCACTTGGAGAAATGACCGTAACTGGGGAAACAAGCAGTGGAATGGACTGTTAGGCAAAGAGGAAAAGAACGCCTTTGACCATGAACATCATAGAAGAAGGAACAAAGTAAGAGGAAAGATGGACGAAAAACGGGCTAATTGGAAAATTGGCAGACAAAGAGAAACAATATGTAAAAGAATAAATAGTGTCAGACATTGAAAATAAAGTATTTGTCGAGAAATGTGTTGTTCTTTTCAACAGCTACTAATAGTAACAGGCAAAAGTACATCCTAATCTACTAAAAACAGAAGCGAATGTAATTTGTTATTCTCATGGTTACATGATGGAAGCAAAGCTTAATATTTTCCTTAGAGGACCAGGACTCTGATTTAATCATCTAAGGTACAATTTTATTAGCGAGCTCTATTCCGCTATGCTGGCCTGACCTCTCCGAGTGTGCAGAGCTCCATGATGATCCAGACTGGATTCTCCGTGATCACTCCCATCAGCTTCACAATATGGGGGTGATCAAACTGACGCATGGTCACTGCAAGGAAGGAATCGCAAAGCTCAAAGGTCAAGCGTTCTTCTGCAAACTCTACAATCTAAACTAAGGTCATCAAGTAGCACTGAGACTTTAAAAACTCACAAGCTTCTTGTAAAAACTTTTCCCTGACACTGTCCGAGGTGGAATTTTTACATGTCTTCACAGCAACAGACAAGGCTGGATTCTCCTAAACACACACAAAGTAAAACGGAATAAACTGTAGTAAGTCTCAGTGATAGAATTTGTGAGCTTTACATAACACAAACAGGCATCAGACTTTATCCAGGCTGTGCCAACGTATAACTGTTGCCAAACCCTGCTCGCCTGGTCACAGAAACATTAATGGAAGATCCTGTAATACTTTAACTTGATGATTCAGCTATTTACAGTTCTACAAATGAAAACACTAAATCCTAAACCTGTGTGGAACTACTGTACGTACCGGGCTGATGTAGAGCCCTTGGTGGACATCTCCAAATTGGCCCTCACCTATGCAGCGACCCAGCTCGATACACTCCCGCTGAATCTCATAATCCCGTGCTAGATCCACACACAGACACACGCGCACACACACCCACACCAACAGAGGAGAGATCTGGGTCAAAAATACACACGTCTCTTCCTCGTCAGGTTTCGCATTTACTAAACTTGTCAGAGTGCATCACAGCACACACAGATGAATTCTGACTCAACGTTCAACAGTTATATTAGAAGGATTACAATATGGTGACATAGAACATAGCATAAATATATCATTTATAATAGATCCGGTAATGGATATATTTCTCAAATAACTAGCCAACACATTTTATTTACTATTTTCATTTTTAACCTTTGTAAATTTTAATTTGAAGCAGACTAAATCCAGAGTCTCAGCCCTGGTTTAAATACCAGATCGACAGCGTCCTACCACCTACCTGCTCTGACAAGCTTAGTTTTGTTAGGAATCAGTGTTGCTTGACGTCAACTACATGCAAAAACAGCATTAGCAGACCAAAGCCAGATGTGACACATCACACAGACGAACCGGATTCAGAAACATTCACTGTGTTAGGAAAATAAATTTGTAAAATAAATCATATTTCACTTGAATAAAGTCAATAAGTCTGTGGCAAAAATTTAAAAAGCCACTGTCAGGCTAAAGATAAGTTAAATTAGCTTGATTCATAGAGAATTGTAGCAATTTGGTTACGTTTGTGCAATGTCCGCTGTTAAGAGGCTTGTGGTTTGCTTTCCTGACAGACGTGATACTGCCAAGTACAGTAACCACCATATCAGTACAGCTTAGATAAAGATATTAGTTCAAGAAGTACTGAGTCAGCTTTATATTGAAAAATAACAGCGGTTATTAAATGTCAAAATGTACATTATAAAAATCTCATCACTTCTGCAAAGTGGTGCTGACCTTTATAACTGTAAAACTCTAGACAATAGAGCAAATACTGTACTTAAAACTTGTAAAGTACAAAAAAAGATCTCTGGAAGCTTTAACTCCCAACATGACAGCACATCACATGTCAACACAGGGGGACGGGGGGATCAAACCACTGGGAAACAGATATCCGATAGGTTCTCATTTTACTTTCGCAAGCAAACATAAAAAAGGGTCACAGCAACCACCAAAGTAAAGTTCCATCACAGAACAGTCAGATTCATGGTACATTCCAAATATTACCTTGATCTAGTCCATAGTATTCTGGGAAAATGAGTTAGTGATAGGAGACAGAAATAACTAGCTGTGAGTACAGAGAATTGTCAAGTACATTCGCAGTTGTAATGTGACTAAAATACCACAATTGCAGTTTGGAAGAAACCGACTTAGAAGCTTTCCTTACGATTTTACAACCCATCCCTCATTTTGTTGCGTACCTGATATCTGATGCACTTTGTCTTTGTGCATTAATTTAATTTCAATTTATAAACAAATTAAGGCCCATTTAAGTAATACAGGGCAATAAAAGAGTTATTTTAAAAAATAACAAATTATGCATAAAAATGTATAGAGTTTCAGTTTATGAATGGTCAAGTTAGTTAGAGAATAAATCAAAAAACATGTAAATGACATTTTAAGGGAAATTATTTTTTTTTTTAGAAGTAATTTTTAACTTTAAAAAAAAAGCCTTTATTTCCCATTAAAACGTGATCCATTTTAATGGGCTCTAAATGTTGCCTAGAGAGTGACGAACCTGTTAGTTTATTATGCACAGCAGAAGACCTTTTATTAACAGCACTATGGCATCATTGCGGTTGTCAGAGATAAAAGCGTTTTGTAACTTTTCTTGCAAAAAGGGGAAGTTTCACATTAAATCTTGTGACATGTCACTTTACAGATTTGTGTTGTTTCCCCTGTTAAATACCCAGTAAAAAAGGATTCTATTCATGCATGCTACACCATAACCTATTCATAAGTCAAAGGTGATTATGTTGTTTCTTAACAGTACGTTTGCCCATAACTGATTACATTAAAAACTCACTTTAAAAGCAGCATAGTTTAGTATCATATTAACAGAGTCTTAAAAGAACCCCAAATACTTAACTTTTTCAAAAGTAAACCTGGTTTCAAGGCAGAGTTATCTATATCCAACATTTTTAAGATGAGAACAAGATTAATTTATTTGAGTATGTCCACTACAAAAATCAAACAATTTACTTACAGATCCAAAAATATCTATGGTACCAGCATACACACATGCCAGAGACCAGTCACATAAGCTACAGACACCGCTTTGTACACGTGTGCTTACTTGATGGCATGGTATACGTGTCCTCCTCATCTATGATTTCAGCATAGTCGTCAGTTTCTGAAGGAGGAAAAAGTGGGGAGAAAAGGCAATCTGTGTTGGTAATGCACCATACATGCTTAAAATTGACAAAAGACAAGTTAATGCCTATGACTATTTCTGCGTTAACAAGCTGAATAATCTTAAGATTTTCAAAACAAAGCCTCACAGCTATCAATTAAATACAATTCTACATGCAGCCACAAAAAGATAATGGCAATTTCTTACAAAATAAGACAGAAATACAAAACAATAAAGCAAAACATTAAAGCAAGGGAGTGATATACCGTTCCTAATGGATGTGACCATAACCGGTTCCAAACTTGCAAAATACTTAAATTCTAATGGGAGAAAATGCTGTAGCACATGAGGAATGTAAGACAGAAGTGTGTAGCAGACAAGGGGAGGGACAGAGATAGACGGATGGAAAGGGGAAGCGTGGAAAAAATTGATTCTTTCCACAGAAGAGCCAGTTGAGTCATGGATAAAACCCAAACAGCAACATGCAGGTTCAAAGAAACAGAGGCTGGACACAGATTTATTTCATAAATGTAGACAAAGATCAGGATTTTCACCCATTAATTAATAAAAAGAATGTTATTTACCATCACCACTAGTATGACCTGTAGCAACCATATACAGGCATAGATTGGGAAAAAAGGAAAGAAATATTAGTTTGGCAGTTTTATGAAAAACAAGGCTGAAGGTATTGATTCATGTTATATTCCAGACAACACTTGAATTCTGTATGAGTGTCAGTTAGTCAGAGGTCAATAGACAGAGAGGGACAGTGACTAAAGCGCTCCATTGTGACATCTGGAAAGACAAGGACTCTTCACTGCTCCTCACTGCACACAGATGCAGCTTTAAGAGGGGGAATAACACGCCTGTGAAGCCCATATTTAGCTCTTGGCGCTGAAAGTCTTGAATGGTCATGACATTTTATCGCAGCAGAAGGGGGAGAAAAGCGGCACAAGAACGCAGACCACTATTCGAGGGGAGAAGTAAGGTAGAAATTTGTACCTGAGACGCAAACTGCTCGACTCCTGACTCCATCCATCCGTTTCTCCATTCGTCTTTCATGATTTGAAACTCTGAAAAAAAAAAAAAATTTGTTTTAATTCTGACAATAAAACTCCAGGAGATGATGAAGTGAGCCATGGATAGTAACAAAACCCAAAACTGTACTGTAACAAAGAAGATTCATTTATAGGATTAGGTTTCCACTTCAGCAGTTATTGCACCTGCTCAAGCTACGCCAAAGATTTGCTTTAAAAATATCTACAAATGTATAGAGATTTACAACTGGATTTGGTTAGTGCATCATAACAAAATAACTATGTATTTCTGCATTAAACACAAAACACCCCAGCAGAGACCTGTAGACTTACTTTGGAATAGAGGGCAGAGCTCTGTCTCCATCTGCAGAGAGACAGCGATAAAGATGACACCAGTCAGCTTCACATTTGAAGACAGCAACATTACAGTACTAATAAATATATTTAACCATGCAGCTTCAACCTCACTCAAAAGACTTTTGGAGAAGTATGAAACAAAAAAATTTTGTCACAGGCTCGTAGTAAACTTTAGTAAATGAAGTATGGAGACTGGCATGGGTCAAATTAAACACAAGAAGGTCTAAATATTTCTACCAACTAACAGATCATAAATATTATTAGCTTTGCGTTACAAATATTTGTGCAGCCTACCTTTATGTACTCTTACAATGAAAGAGTGAGGAGATGAGGAGACAAGCCTACAGTAACCGTCAATCAAGTCAGCCATGTTTTCTGCTGTGGTCAGGGATGCCGTAGTGACTGTGAGGGGCTATGCACACACACATACAGATTAGTACCCGAGAGAAGGACAGTGCTTTGCTTCATAGTGACACAATGAGGGCTTTATTATGGATGTCTCTGACCAACACACATATGCACGCACACACCCTTCCACTGATGCTTTCTTGCAGTAAGTCTTGCTTCAAGCACGGGTCCACTCAAAAACACTCAAGAGCAGACACATTCATCTCTACCAGTTCCATACATCTTACATAAGCTTATATTTCTGACTGTGTTGAGAAGTTATTATTGCGAATAAACGATGGTAGTAAAGATAAAATTTGTGTGTTTTACCATGCCCGGGCCCTATGAACCGGTGCGCCTTATGTAAATGTTAAATACAGAAAAAGCATCCATAACTGAAACCGCGCCCTATAACCCAGTGCGCCCTATGGTCGTGAAAATACGGTAAATACATTGTACCAAGGTTAGTATTATAGTATATATTATAGAGTCAGAAGTGTGCAAGGTGAACGAGTGTGTGCTTTCACCTCAGGAGCTCCTGCTACGTTGAGCTGCAGCATGCCTTTCCTGTCCTTGTCCTCCAGTGGAGAATACTGGATTGATTGAACCTGGTTAAAGTTAGCTAAGTGTGTAGGCTGTGGAAAAAAACAGATACAAAAATTTTTTAAAAAGTTTGCAAACTAACAAACACACCTGAGTCCTCCACTGGGTGAGTGGGGAAAAGATTATTAAAAGAAAAAAGTTCTATAGGATCTTAAACATTTTCAGGAGTGACAACAACACTGCATTATCAGCAAAGAGTAGTGCTGTTTATAAGCCACAGAAGCTCTGAATAATTTAATTTGGATGCAATATTAACACATTAAAAGAAAAGATTGCAGATTTGACAGGCAATCTGTCCTAGTTAAGGTTGAATGAAATAACGTCATTTCAACAGTGACATTACAGATGTGCAGTCTGCAACTGTCCATGTAATCAAATCACACCACCCGCTGACCACACATATGGCTTTTTTCTAATTCTGTTTTAATAATTAATAACGCCAACTGAGAGGCAAACCAGCAGAGGGCAGTATGGCAAACTGACCTTCACTTCGGAACTGTAAACCAAATTTATTAAGAGGAATGTTTTACTAGGTTGTCCATGAGCATTACTCACCATAGAGCCTTTATCTGTGAGGTAGCTGATTCCTTCTTCTGGCCCAATAGCTAACTCGACTGATATTACCCAACTAGACTAGAATGTGGAGGGAAAATAAACACGGCATTTTTTATCACATCAACTTTTTTACGGTACTGACAAAATGTTGTCTGAATAGCATAAACCAGTAAAATGGTAAATACTCTATAGGACACAGAAATGCATGTGTTATTTACAATAAATCTCTTCACCAGTCAACAATACTATAAACACTATTGTGGTCAATCCAAAAAAGTACATTGAGTTGGCAATAATATTAATGAATGGACAATGCAGTGGACATTTTAAATGAAATGAGTATTAGCCTACCCCCAAAGCACATTTGAAGCACTCTTTGTCGAAGCGGTAAATGGGAGAGACTATCTCGAAGAACTTGTGGATGCTCTGCTCATCATTGAGGTTAGCAAACTGTTTGATAGTCTGCTGGATCTGCTTTCGAAGAGTTTTTGCCTAACAGGTATGAGAGGGAAATAAAAAATACGTATATTTTCCGGTTAGATTTTTGGAAAGAAGGGAAAGTTGGTGTCATTTTTGTAGCCCAACCTCAATGGGGGATCTCATCAACCATCTCAGTACTAACCTTGAGGGACTCCAAGAGACTTCTGGGGAAGAATCTTCTCAGACCAACATCTTTCCTGTGGATTTTGCATATGCATTAAGATATGCTAAGGAAAAGGTATTTAAAGTAGTAGCAGTAGAAGTAGAAATAGCAGTAGTAGCCATAGTAATGGAAGTAGCAGTTAATACACATAATTCTTACTCTAGTAGTTCATAATTGGACTTTTTATCCAGGGCGTTTCCCGGCATGTCTCTGAAGAACCGCCTGAGGGCAGAATTGATATAATACGGTATTTAAAAAACTCTAACATAATTTAAAACATTATGTTAAAATAAAAAGTGTGTGAGTGCGCATATGCATTGTGTGTGTTTACCTCACCTAATTTCTAAACAGCCTAGTTTCAAGGCAACATCTTGATCCACCTGATCAGCTATATGATGCATGTAGTCGCTCTTGACCTTAAAAAGCAAAATAATCACGCTACAAAGTTGCTTTAAAGAAAATAAAAGTGCACACAAAATAAAATTGCTTCCTCGTGCCTTACCTGATGATAGAGGTAGTTGAGAGAGGGTTTGTCTTCAGAAAAGTGGCTGAGGTAACCTTTAGGAAGATACCGTATCCGTAACTCATACCTAAAAAACAAAGAGCAATTTAGGCTCAATATCCAGTGGTATACCCTTGACAATCAACTGCACAGCAGAAGTGTTCACTAGGTTAAAACGCCCTTCTGCATTAAGTTAAGACTGATATCCTAAAGAAGAAATGGGTCGGAACAGGAGCAGTGAGCTGCTGTTACAATACAGGGCTGCACTTAATTAATGTCACTGAGGAAAATGAATAAAACATCCCTCTGTTTAATAAATTAACAAAACAGAAGAGAAAAGAAACTGTGCGGGAAGGAGAAAGAGATCAAAGTAAAAAAGAGGGAATGTAAGTGAGCAAGATAAAATAGGGGGAAGCAGAAGACAGAGTGAGAGCGGTGCAACAGAGTTAATGTATCCCCAGGCTACTTTCTGATTGTTCTAACAATAGCCTGACAGAACTGACAGAAGCTCCTGTGGGTTTGCTATCCTGCTGCCCTCCAAGACACAGCTGCAGCAACTGGAAAATATGCTGCAGCTTGTGTGTGTAAACAGTGTTTGCACAGTCTGAAATAACAAATAATGGAGGATTATTTCACATTCAATATCAACTACAACAGCACTGCATTTCAGACTGAAATGAACAAACAATTGTAGGAGTCGAAAAGAAGAGTCAGGGTAGAGTAGGAAATGAAGAAGAACTGCTGTGGGGGCTTTCGACTTGGAGAATTAAAATTGTTCTCTATAATTGAACTAGATTGCCCTGAAGATAAAAATTTGAAAAAGGCTCAGAGTTCAGATTATGATTAGAATGTACTGAATATGTGAGTTCATGATGGCCACGACCTTTTGACATGCTCAGCTCATCTTTGGGGTCAGGTGAAACAATGATTATTTTTAACTGAGTAGGAAATTTATGTGGAGCAAACAATGCATGTAAACTGTTCAGAACTCTACCTCCACTCATCTTGGGGGTGTTGTTTTTCATATTTCTCCCTGATATGAGAAACACCCAAATCAGGGTGCAGCCAGTGGAGTGAGTCAGAGTGTAGATGGGTGAGACGGAGGCCCAGAGACGACACGCAGCGCAGTTTGTGGATTTCTGCTATCTTCTGGATAACACCCTGTTAAAAAAACACAAGGAAGGAGAATAATGAGGAAAAAAAAACACCAATTGAGACAATATTTTCCTTATTTCGGAGTCTTACCCTGACGTCTGTACCTTCCCCATGCCTGATATTACTGGCCCAGTTACAGGGTTCACTGTTTGTCTCAAAATAATGGAAGATTTTCAGAACCCGATCCATAGAGCCCGGGGCCCGTTCAAGGCCTCCGGCAGAGCCGCTGGTACCAACACCAGTGCTGCCGGACATGCCGGAGCGGGTTTTAACCCCACAACCACCGGCTGATGAGTGATTGTGGTTGGGTTCCAAGTAGGAAGACGACGCCATGTCCGACTCAGGTGATCTCCCTGGGGCTAACTGGGCATCATATTCTAGAAGAGAGTAAAGAAGAATACACAGAGGAGATAGTTCAAGGTTCTTTAGCTGCCATATTTATAGAATATAATAGCGTTACTAAAAAAGTGCTGGGGATGCAGCATCCATATAGTGAAGCCACGTGTTAATGTAAAATCATTACATAAGGCACATCACTGCATGAGCTTATATAACACACCCACACACACACAAATAAATAATGGACATGGGAAGGATTAAGAAAACCCATGAGTAGAGGTACCACCGTTTCAGTCTCATAAATAAGAAACTGCAGCTTAGTAACCTGCTCTGTTTAGTCTGATGAGCCCTGAACACTGAAGAAGCTGAGAGAGCTGTGCAGCTACTGAAATATTTAAGTTCACACTTTCTTCCAACAAGCGCAAAAGCCTGTAAATAATAAAAAGAAATATAATTAGCAAATGATACACTTTTAGTATATGGATCTCGTTGAAGAAATAAAACTCATTTGAAACGATAAAACAACTGTGTTCTTCACTTGGAAATCCAAGATGTGAAATAAATTAAAATAAAGCTTTTTTTTTTCCTTACTTCATTTTTCCCATTCACGTCTGAATGGGAAAACTATACTAGCATATTCTGGAATTTGCCGTTTCCACATTGCTTAACCATTACAGGACGTTACATCTTATATTTTGAAAGACATCTTAGATGGTAATAAAAAAAAAAATCATCCTTTTGGAATGTCACCGAAATTACTACTAACACACAAATCCTTTTAATCCAGTTTACACATTTAAACAAAAAGATTTCTTCATAGTGGTTAGCAAAGACCTAAATGCATCTACCTCGTCTTGTCTCGATTGCGTATTGTAGCACTCGTATTTCATCATGAGAACAAAACAAAGTTTTGGAAGACATAAATGCATCCCAGCTTTAGAATATGTGCACAGCTAATAACAGACCAAACCATTTCCTCTGCACCACTTCTAACTGCACTGAACGCTCACAGGAATGAAACAGACATCATGTGAACTAGGCCAGGCGGGCAGACGGGGGACGGGTGGCTGCCAGGGCCCCCGTGGCCTCTCCTGGTGGGGCCACAGTGGCTGACACTCAGCCGGTTAAGCTGCTGCGGCTTGGACCCGGGCTCCGTCCCACTGCAGCAGCAGCAGAAGGGTGCTTATCTCTCATCCAACTGGTATCTGGGTTACTGGGGTTAGCTCAGTCCTGGGGGATCTCAGGCTTCTCCACATTTTCACCATCCTTTTCTCTTTCTCTTTCCATTTGCTTTCAGTTGCTTGTTCCTCCCTGACATCCAAAAGCTCTAAATTTCCCCTAACTTTCAGTCTGATGTCTTGTGTTGCTCTTTCTCCATCATTTTGCCCTTCGTCTGCAACTCCTCTTCCTGCTTCTGTCAAACTCCCATTTATCGCTCAAGCCTCTTAGTTCCTCTTTACATCTATTCGATCCCCCTGTCCTATTGAACCATCTCGCTTCCTTTCTCCGTCTCATCTTACTTTTATCCTTTAACAATTTCCTCTGCTGTTCTTACTGCTTTGCACCCTCCGTGCGCATCGCTGGGATAGATCTTTGATTAAATCCTCTCCATGGTATTTAGATGTGACAAAGACAAAGCTCACAGGCTGCAATCCAAGCAAAAGATGCAGAAAAAATGAAGTGCAGTAAAAAAAAAATGTGCTCCATCAAAGAGCGATGAGCTGCACTACAAGTGGTAATGATCATAAAGCAATGATTTTATTTTCTACTTAAAACAAAAGGAATGCACAAGACTGAGAAGTGTTTAAAAAAGACATTTGGGTGATAAAAATCCCCTAAACTCAGACAACAATGAAAGATAATCTGTTGGAACCAGATCACGAGGCTGAAAAACCCTAATTCAAGTTCATCCAACCTGACAGAATTTGCATAGATGCAAACATCAGCAGGTCCCGGTCGGGATTTGTATAAATTATTTACCAACTACTACATTCTGCAGGCTGCATACTGACTCCCTGGTTCTTGTGTAGCTATCTTAATCCTGACTGCAGAGCAGAAATAGACCAAGACACATAAATCCACCTGTATTAACATTCTTACTGAAAGTACATACTTGGTAGGGGGTGCTGTGCATAGATGCAGGCCCCCCTGCTCCAGCACAGAGGGAGGCAGCCGCTGTTCTCCATGCGTTTTTCGGTGGGGTTCTGACTGCCGTCTGGCCGCAGGGCCCAGACCAACCTGGTAAACCCTAAAAACACCATAGACCATCCAAGGAGTGCCTTTCAACGGGGCATCGTACAGCAGCACAGCCCAGTCTGCTGATTTAATCTGAATTCACCATGAATAAATAAAGACATCTTTTAAATGTCCTTTTACAGGAAATCAATCCTAATGTCTCAGGGTCATAAAGTGATTCCAGTAAAGTTCCCAGTAGGAGAAAAAGGCATGTGCTAAATATACTGTACTCTAAAATCTGATGGCACAGGAGTCTTATGTCCTGTCAGACTGCGAGGCTCTACCAGCCACACCGGAGCCCAAGTCCAGCGGATCAGGATGATCCAAAGATTTTCACCACATGACCGAGATGCGAGTGGGTGAAAAAATAAACACGGTGCTTGAAAATTCAGTAGTTTTCCTATTTATTAATAATCCTGCAGTCCAATTAACCCCCAAAAGATCAAATTGCAGTCACGTCGGAGCAGGGTTGTGAGTCTGCCTAATCCAGCAATGTAAAAATTCAGAGAATGTGATATCCTCGAATCAAAAATCATCCCTTCAGATTAGGAAACCTGACATCACCGACTGGAAGGTCACCTTCCTGGAAACAGTAGATGCTAGCATAAAAACTTCTAATCCGGTTAAAACAGTCAGGTAAATCCAACAATTGTCCAGAGTTGGTGGCAAAACAGATGAAAAAAAACCAGAAAGAGGAATCAGTGAGGAGACGAAATGTAGGGCAAAACGAGGCATCAAGAAATGGAACGGCAAGTGAAAGAGAGAGAGAAAAAGAGAGAGAGAGAGGTGCAGAGAGAACAAGATGAGAGCGACCGAAGTAGGATGGGAAAGAAGGAAGTATAGAGACAAGACAGCAATAGAATAAAGCACAATTGGGGGAAAAAAGCCAAACATCTAAAAAGAAAGAATAAAATGAAACAAAGAACAGAGGAGTAAACAGAGAGGGGAAGCAGAGAAGCCCGTGGTGAGAAGCTTCCTGACGACGTGCAGAGCCGGGAGGAGTCAACCGGGTCACGGCAGCGAGGACAGAAGGGTGACACAGAAAAGGTCAGAAATGACCTTGGAGAGGTGATCTGATGCCACAGGCCACGAGGACAGGCGATAATGTAGGAGGTCTGGAGACATGGATCATGAGGTGGCGACAATCATGTCCAAGCAGTCATCCGGATCGATGGAAAACAACAGCCGGAGTTCAACACGCTGGCCGTTTGAACCTTCCCAGCTCTGCAGCTAGAAACCTCTGTTCTGGCAGCTGATCCTTTGTAAAACCGGAACTCCTCCTCTCCTCCAGTGCCTTAGCAAGACTCTGCTGCCCTCTGCCTTCACTCCTCTTTCATCTGCTCCTTTACGGTAAAGGCAAAATGGTACAGTACACGCCACTCAGGGTAGGCTTACCTATGTGTATAAGTATAGGTACTCACCAGCATAGTAGGATATCCTGGAAATATCTGGAAAAATCACAAGAAGAAGAGAAAAACACATTTTAATTTGACAACCCATTAAAGTGTACCCATTACTACAAAAGAACATGTATTGCAACTTTTCATATAATGTATGCTTACGGAAAATGCCTGAAAAGCGGATGAAATACAAAAAAAAGAGCAGAGGTAAAAGGTTGATCTGAGTGTCACTTCCCGAATCTCACAGTCCCGCTGGTATTAATAGGTTAAAGATTTCATCCAGCAGAGACTGTAAAAACTTTAAACTGCACTGAAACAGCAGGATTTTGTCACCCTCGTGACCCTGTCGAGTGTACGGATGTGATGCAGCGTTTTTTGTGACAAGTCTGCACGAGCGGCTCTTCTTCATGCATTCATGCACCGAGCTCCACCTCAGTCCACAACGCTCCGGCAAGTTGGGAAAGTCTTCTCAAGGCTGCTGTTTTGAGAAATAAATCTCTCCATTATTAATTGTATACAAGCTCAGTGGACTGGCAGCCCTTCCAGATATAGAGTATTCATTATAGACTGAATTAAATGTAATCTTTTAGGATTCATTTGCTGATTTGCAGGAAGTGGCAAAAAAAAAATCAGGTTTAAAATATTTAGGAGCACACCCAGACGATCATCTTTAACAGCGCCAACGCATCTTCCAACTGTAGGATTTTTTACTTCCATTGAGACTTTTTTTTTAAGAGTTTTTGGCATCCAACTCAGAAGCATTTCCCCTTAGTGCTTTTTCTTTCTCTCCCACTCAGTTGACCAAGCAGCCGCCTCCGGCTGCACAGCGCAGAAGCTACACTGCAGCTGACGCGCCAGAAGTGAGCTGCACAAATTTGTCCTCTTCAAGAAAAGGTGAAGGGCTGTCGTTTTGGAACTCCATGATAGCACCGAGACCGCAATAAAGCAAAAAGGTCCAGGCCTAAAGTAACGTCACTGACAGTTAATTACTGAAGCAGCTTCATTGAGGTTACTCGCTACAAAGCTATAAAAACACCACTGTAACATCTGAACTGCTGCAGAGATAGAATTACTACTGCTGGGCTTTATTTATACCACCACTCTCTCTATATTTGAGAAAACCTTGCATAGGATGCCACTAAGAATTATTTGAAAGTAGAAAAACGGATCATTATTCATCAAACTAAAGCTGCAGCAAAATATTCTGCAGAGACAACATTCTACATCATGAAATACAATTAAATCCCTATTTGTATTCACTTCCCAGACCGGTTGCATACTGGAGTTTGCGTCTGTGCATCAATTAAGAGTTATGTAGGTTTATTAGTGCTAGAAACGCATGGTTACATTGTAAGCAGTAAGACTATGACACAAGCCGTCAGCCATCTCAGCCGTAACTGTTAGCACAGCAGCAGAAACATGGCCTGAGGCACAGGATGGGTGGTGGAGGCAGGACTGTCCTGAAACTCAACACGCCAATGAAATAACCACAAATGAGTCAAGACACGAGATGCCATAACACACTTTACAACAGGGTAAAATCACACACCGTCACACCGAGTGTATGTTAAGAAGATGTCTGCCGTTCTTCATGAAAACCCGGAATCTATAGATTCTATGGATGAGACCCCTTAACATTGGATTTGTTTAAATAAAAAGGTTTATTTTACACACCTGTGTCATGAAAAGGTGACGGTGCATCGCTGAGGTTGCTTGGTCAGTTTTGCTTTTACATGAAAATAGAATGGGGAGGTTTACCTCTGAACATTTCATAAAACTCTGTTCAGAACTTTTTGAGTTTTCTTGCTAAAAGACAGATAAACAAAAAAAAAAAGCCGGCTGTCAAAAAACCTGTGTAGATGAAGGTAAATAGAGACAACAGATCCAGAGAGTGCAGAACTCTTCTAAGCAGTCAAAGACAAAAACTTTGATGAAACCATATTTTGTAGTTCATATATAACCCTATGTCGGTAGATTCCACTTGTGATTCTGGAATAACCAAACTAGGCTCACCGACCACTCGGCTTTACAGCTAATTCATACATTTTAAAAGCACGAGGCAAAGCAGGCTGACGACGTATCCCAAAGCCTTCGACGTCTTTGTTTGTGTTCCGCACTCGACCTGTCTGACGTTTTCGCATGCAACTGCTTGCACGGCAGCAAGCAGCACAAATTCCTTCCTAGCCCTTAGCCTACCAGAGCCTCGGTCTGCCGAGCACCAGCACAACCAGTCCAATCCCAACCAAACACATTCACCGAGGACCTGGCGTGGCGGCACACACTCCTACCTCTGCTGGCGCACGCAGCAACCCCAGGAACTGCATGCTGACAGTTGGTAGGACTCCTCAGTCTCCACAAAAAGACATTCGCGTGTGTGCGTTCCTGCCGGTCCTACTTCCTAGTTGTACTGTACACTGTTACTCATGAGTGTGAACACACCCGCCCACTCATTGTTTTAGCCTGACACACCTGGAGGCTGAGTTATAGGTCCAAAAAGGTGCCGCCTCCAACACTGACAGCCTCATCCACTGATGCTTTTGAATCACGTGTTTCTACACTGTACGATCTAAAGGTTTGACATGCACGCACCTCTGCAGGTGAACTGAATGGGCGTCTTTAGTTTGTCACGATACACATCATCAGTACACACCAAATACAGACTATACGTCTGAAAGGTTTAAGCAAGTCACATTGAGCCTTTTGAGAAATGTGATTTGAACTTCTTTCATGGCACTGTGGATTAAAGACTGGAAAAACAGATCCAAATGGGTCCATAACCTCCTTGGAAGAGGTAAAAATGAAACTTGCACGCAATATTAGAACTCCTAAGCGCTATCGTTGACACGGGTTTTACAAGTGCAGACATTTGACAGCAGGCCTGTGTTCCCCACTCAGCCGTGGAAAAACTCTCTGAATGGCACCATTGGACAGTCTGGCAAACGTTAACAGCAGGTCAGCAGCGTTACGCTGTAAGGTTTGAACTCAAGGTGATCCCTGGGAAGGGAAGTGACGTCTCCAAACGAGAGTGAAAGTTCTTTGATAGAACAAGCCAGACGTCACTCGGTAGCTGCGTCCAAGCAAATACCTGCTAAACGGTAAAGAAACTAGCAAACTGCAATGTTATCGTAAATCAAACTTTAACTTGATGGTTTAAAGAACAAAAATAGGATTGGGAAACGGGAAGAAAAATGTAGCATCTAAGAAAAAAGACAACAGGGCAGCTTTGTAAAGCATCAGTGGAAACTTGCACCAACCCTGACATCCGGAGGCTGCAGGAACCAGGCTGCAGTGATGGGGTACTACACACACATAACATTACCATACCTGCAACATTTTTATGCATCCAGTTCTAAAAGTGGCGTATTTTTTTAAAATCTATCTAATCCAAGCAGGAAAACACCTGACGCCTTCAGTCCGGCCTCGTCAGCGTTGACAGTGTTGGGCTGACATTGCAGCAAAAGCCCCCCTGAAGGCAGAGGATCGGCAGGAACCATCTCCTTTGTCCCAGAAATGCAACAATGAGCCTGAAGTCGGAGCAGCTTTCATTCCATCTTTCCTGAAGCCACCAGGCTGAATCAATGACAGAACAGGCTCCCCGGCGCGGACCTTTGCACCCAAGCGGGCGAACAGACGGGTGGTTCCGGCCACTGCACCACTGTCGCTCCGCCTGGAATACAAATGACTCCACGGTGTAAAATGACCGTTTATTCTCATCCGCTTCATCATCGTGTCCCTCTGGAAACGACACCAGCAGCCTCCAAACACACCCATTCACGTCTCCCATCTGCAGCATTCCCATTGTCTGCTCCCGGCCGAGCTAGCCGGGCTAGCCGCGGACTCTCCCCGCATATTCCGCCCCCCAGATGGGATCGATACTCACCGCTTCGGCGCCGGAGCTCGGCCGCAACGAGGCTCCGCGGCCGCTCAGAGCATTGATATTGGGACCGTTGAAGTGTTGGTTGTCCGAGCCGGCTCGGTGACTGCTTGCACGGTGTCCCCGGCTGCCTGCTTCAGTCCCCGACAGCGCCGTGCCCGGTGGAGGGTGTCCACTGACGCTAGCCGTTAGCAGCGCCGCGCCGCCGCCGCCGCCGCCGCTGCCGGAGCCGGAGATTTTCCAATATGGCTGCAGCTGGCGGGGCCCGCTGACAGGGGGAGCGTGGCCCTACGTGTCAGGGTCCCCGAGTGGCTCTTACGTAAGAATTCGATTTCATAATAGCCCGATTCCTCGGCGATGGAGGGTTTAGGTTTGTAATCCAGCTAGAAAAGGGCGCCCTTCATCCCACATGTAATATCTTTTACAAGATGAAAATTCAATTTATGCATGACTACTTAAGTATTTTATTTGGGAAAATATGAGCTTAAAATAAATCAATCAATATTTCATATATATCAGAATATATTTATTCAGCTGTACAATTAATGAGTATAGTATGTAGAGGCGCTCCAGCAGCCACAACACGATACATTTTTAAATAATAATTTAATTGACGATGAAGGCTATTTAAATAGTAAATTAAATAAAATGCAGACTCTTCTCTCACAAGGGACATAAAACCAGTGGGGCACTTTTAGGACTATAGATATGATCGTGGATATAATTTCTGTCAACTCCAGCTTTTGGGGACATGCAGGACCATCCAATAATATACAAAGGAATTGTGCAGGATTTGCCAATGCACCAGTTAGTTTTTAAGAAGCAAATGATACTGCAGATTAGCTCTGGAGAACACCTGCTTATTCATTATTGTATCATTACATTATGACAAAAACACAAAAGACGCTCCCAGTCACCCACCACCCGCAGACGCACAAACAAAACAATAATTTGTGATTTTTAAGTCTGCTGCCATAGTGCAGCCTTGGGTCCCTTGTGTCTTGCGATGATTCACACGTGGGCTCAAATTTATGTCAAATTTTATGTCAAATTTTGACACGACCCACGCTAAGCTGGTGATGCGGCTCAGGCGCTGCCAGAGGCGGGTATCGACTGCCACCTAGCGGACGGGGCGGAGATGTGCACAGAAATGTTTATTTTAAACCCATCAATCAATGTTTATCATTCTTTTTAGATTTTATTCT
Source organism: Tetraodon nigroviridis (assembly GCA_000180735.1). NCBI lineage: Eukaryota > Metazoa > Chordata > Actinopteri > Tetraodontiformes > Tetraodontidae > Tetraodon > Tetraodon nigroviridis. The sequence goes on along the minus strand of CAAE01014587.1, from coordinate 568,289 downwards.
GTAATTTTATTATTCTAAAAAGAAGCAACGTTGATGGATCAGACTGACATTTCATCTGACAAAACAACGAGCAACCACTCAACGATAGATAATGCTTAGCGTGTTGATTTTGATTATATTTTTTAAATTTTTGGCATTGTTGTAACATGAAGTTACCGTGATCATTTTATGAAATTGTAAAAAAAAAAGGTCAAATTTTAAACATTTTGGTCTTCAAAGAGGGATTTATTGATTTATTTACATTTTTGCATTTATGACTGACCACTATTGACACTTTATAGCATCCTTATTGAATACACATTTTAATTCACTTTATTATGACATTTCATAGATAAAGCCATTAAACAACATGATGTGTCTGCTTGTCTGTCATTCATTTTTCTATTTTATTTCTCTCTGATACAGGTCTTTCTTGTGAATGAGACCTTGCCTCTTACTTAGATTACCTGTTTAAATAATGGTTTGATAAATAAAACAAATATATTTACATTTTTTTTCTTGTATAAATACATATATTTATATATAGGTATGCTGCAGATTAGGACAAGTACTTTAGGGAAGGGCACAGAAAAGCTGAATTTAGTCTTCCTAAAATTTCTTTTGAGTAGAGAGTAAAACAATAAGTGCAGGTCAAAGGGCGTTATGAGTTAAACTGAGGGAGTGATGGGACGTTCTACAGTTCCTTTCAAGTCATGAGGCATAAATGGAGTTTAGTCCATGAGACGGGGGTAAGACCTGCGTTCTAGCAAGTCACTTCTGTGGACTTGGAGATGGTCTTGCTCATGTTGCTGGTAGGAATATTCTCCATAGAGACGTCTGTGTGTGAGCGCCCACGTTTCTCCTCAGCCCCACGCGAGTGTGTTCGTCCACGCGACAACTCGTTGGTGTGTGAGCGGCTTCGAGGGCCATCAAAAGATGAGATGCTGGAGCTGGAAGCTGTCCTTGATCGTAGTCTGGTCATACTGGCATAGGACACTGGAGATTTGTTAGAAAAAATAACTGATAAATATTACAAATGTGCTTTTTTTTACCACTTTATAAGAAATAGAAAAGGTGTCTTACAGTATCCCATGCCCTGGATGAAATATTTGAGGGCTTCAATCACTTTGGCTGGCTGTTAAGATAAGAAAAATGTTATAATTGTGCGTAAGCAAGTGTAAGAAGCAGGACGAAAACCTTGCAGCCTACCTGATCCACCTGAGGAAGTCCTCCACAGTCTGCCATCTGCAAAATCCCAGCCAAGGAGACCTTATTATCTTATTATTGCATTGAAATGACAGCCAATGATTTATGAATATTACATACAAACTATATAAATAATGGCTGCCAGGAATTTGTTTTTTGATTTGATTTCTTCCGTCTTCAGGTTACCTTGAGCAGCGTGCTTTTAGTGGGGTTGAGTTTAGCGTTGCAGTCAACCACAGCTTCCACGACAGGAGAATTATCTCCTACCACCAGCAGCGTTGGGCACCTTAAAAAAAAACATACACATATTTCAGTCCTGGTCTTTGGATTTTACTGCCCAGGTCAAATATCTAAACTAAAGTGCCTTCAAACTTTTTCTCTCTGGTGATAAACCAGACGGTCAAGCTCGGTACTCACTTGAGTGTTCTGGCGTTGACGTTTCCTCCAGGAACGGGTCTCTCCACCTCCAGGGCGTTGCGATTGTTGTACGAGCGGAGGAACTGGCTGACGTTGGCCTGGTTCATGGTAGCTGTGACGTAGTGACGGTATGTAGCGATGAGGTCGTGGTTGTTTTCAATCTCATCCTGCAGAAACACAGAGACAGCCTTCCGTTACTAAAGAGCCAAGCCTGCAGGAGAAGTGCAATCATCTACCTTTCCAAACAAGTGTGTGATGATCGTGTCCGGGAGGGTGTGTGTCCACTCAGTGATCTTTAACACACACAAACAACATCCACGTCATTACATTGAGTAAAGAATAACAGGACTTTCAGTTGTAATTGTAAGACTAATGTCACAGTATACATGACTATAAACCTATAAACTTACCTTGTTGGCAACACTGTTCACTAATCCTTCAGCATTTGGGTCAATATTGATTAAAACTAATCCATCCACCAGCTCAGGATGATTAAGCTGTGGAAACACACATACACACACACAACGTTAACACATTTTTCTCTTTCACTGATCGTTTTTTGTTAATTTTCCTGTTAATTTGCTCCAAAGGTTACTCGTGTTCAAAGGTGCAGTTATCACTCACAGCTAGTTTAGCCAGGACGTAAGCGCCTGCTCCGACTCCCAGACCGATCACGCTGCGCATCCTGCAGAGCACCGAGCAAAACGGTCAAGCCTGCTAATATTTTGATGCTGTCTGATTTTGTTTTTTTCAGAATCTGTCTCACCCAAAGTGCTTGAGAACTGCGGTCAGGGCCTCAGACAGCTGGTCCATGGAGGGGTAGGCATACCTGAAGGGTCAGCACACAGTAACCGTCAGCATTTGCTCCAACTTTTACCAAAATAATCCAAAGCGAGTCCAATAAAATCTAAATCGATGGGTGTACTGACGCAGCAGGCAGGGTTTTGGCTCCCTCCTGTTGGCCTGGTGCTTCCACGTGGCAGTAAGGGAAATGTCTGATGATTTCCTGCATATCTTCATGATCGAACAGCGATCCAAAACAGGACTTGTCTATCAGGAAGGAAAAGATGTCCAGAAGTGAGTGAAAAGTACAGTTCAAAAGTACTGACAAAGAGTATTGTACAAGAAGCTCCGGTGAAAAACATCCTTACGGAGTGTTGTTAAATCTGCGTGTTGAATGCAAATAGCTGTGTCAGACTCACGGTTAAGTCCCACGTCATGAAAGGTCAGGATGACGGGACGGTTCGTCCTCACAGTTCCTGTCATTGTGCAGTGGACCATTCCATACGGAGTCTCAACATTTTCCTCCTAAAACAGACAGTTCATTATTTTTAGTGTATGTGTGTGTGTGTGTGTGTGTGGGTAGAAGAAGTAAAAAAATGAGTTTATCTAAATGACTTCTAAAAATATAAAGACACTCACAGTGATTTGAGGCTCAAAGACAGATTCACTCTCATCCTCCAGGACCATGGCGACTGACTTTTGGGAGTTTGCAACCCTCTTCCTCAGCTGTTAAAAGAGAATCAGACGTCGGTGTGTGGGTCCTGTGGGTCCTGCAGCAGGTGAGACAGCAGCAGAGCTCTTTCTTTGTAGCTGCTGTGCTTGAGCTGGTTTATATATCCTCAGGTGCTGATCTGCTCATAAGCCCTAACTCCAACCTGGCTCTCAGGGCCGCCAACTGGTCCCATCTTGTTTTAATCTGATTGCAGGTTCCTACATTCCTACAGAAGCAGACCAGTAGAGGGATTTCATTAGCCATTTCTTTTGACAAACAACTCTAAAGCCTTCAAATATTTTTTCAATCAAACTTCGAACATTACTAATTCTGTCCCTCAAATATAAGGTTTGATTTTAAGTATATTTCTTTTTTGTGAAAAATTTAAAATGTTCTCAATTTATGTAAAATGTTTCATTCAAACTGATCAGAAATCATCATGATGATAGGGAATTTTAGGCTGCACATACACTACATCACATGAAGACTTTTATTTTCAGCCCCAAGGAATTAGCCAGCAGGTCAGGAGTCTAAGCTCGGCGGGACACCTGTCCCTGAAGTCCAACATTCAGATTACCACTGCCCAGTGACCTTGACCCATCCTATCAGTACAGTCGGAAGTAGCAAACTAATCCTTGCTAATAGCTCCCAAAAGATGGATTGTAGATCACAACATAAAAGACGATTCAAAATATGTAGAAAACACAGTGAGGCAATTTCTCAAGAGTTATTTAAGAATTGATACATTTATTGTTATTTCAGGGTGCAAATGTACAGATTATTGGTTAAAAATGTGTTTATAGATTCGCAACAGTCAAGTGTCTTTTGGAAATTTGCAGGAAATGTGTTTGTTCCAGAGCGGAATTGCTGTACTCGTACATGTTGCGTTGGCTTGAACACATGTGAGGAACTCAATGTGAGCAGCAGGTGTAATCTTTTTAGTGGTGGCTGTAGAACAGAGGTCAGCAGATGGCTCCTGACAAGTCTCACGTCAGTCTGCAGTCATTATGGCACCAACGCCTACCCCTCTGGCCTATTAGCCTATTTCACCAACGCCTCTGTCCCATATTTTTGTGCATTACCACCAGTGTGTTGCATTTAACATATATTATGCATAAACT
>CAAE01014587.1:493459-530712 GCA_000180735.1 Tetraodon nigroviridis | reverse complement strand
TTCTTAGGCTTCTTCTGCTTTTTTAATCTTAGGACTTAAAGACGTCTCGTGGTCTCAATGAGGAAATGAAGAAGGCAGCGAGCTGCAACGTCAAACAGGTAAAGTCCTCTGCTACAGCTTTTACTCTTCACCATGACCACACTGAAGGACGTCTCCTGCTGTAGGTGATTGACTGGGTCCTAGAGAAGAGTTCAAAGAAATAATCAGAAAAGAAGAAAGCGTCTTTTAAATGGTCATTTTCTTTATTACAATTTGTCTTTCAATTTATGTTTTATCATAACTACACAAATGGTTAAGAGTTCACTTTCTATGCTTAGTTTTTTTACATTAATAGAGTAAAATTTTTATATTTGATTTTTCTTAATGCCAATCATAATTTAAGTTGTGTTGTCGGTGTTTTCAAATCCACTTTTAATAATGTAAGCTTTTTTCCCAAGTCAGCACTTGTTTTATGGTGTGTAAATGTACATATTTTATCTATTTACATGTGTCTTAAACAATAAAATCTTTTTTTCCAGTAACTATATGACAGCCTCGTGGGAGCGTGTTTGCAAATGCACAAATGATTTTTTTTTCTGCCATAGGACAAAATATGAAGGTAGAGGTATAAAAAGCTATCATAGTTCTGTAAAAAGTCATTGATCTCAAGGATGTGAAAACATCTTGGTTGACCCCTGGTGGCAGACTGCTGTCGCTCATAACAGCTCCCCCTGACAGGTCGGAACGTGAGGATTTTATTTGCTGTTTTGTTTTTTCTGTGAAAACATCTGTGCAGTTAGAGTAAAACTGCATTAGCACCATCAGAAAAACGCTGAACAGAAATATAAACACTTGTGCTGTTTATGACTTGGCTTTGCACGCGCGCTACAATGGTAGTTCCTGTGTCTGCCTGGCATGATAAAAGAGTCTAATGCCCCCTGTTTGCAGCTGGAAGCAGCTGTTCCTCTAGGCTTTCATTATTAGTCTGTTAGATGCATTGAAACAATCAAGAAAACAGCCGCGGGGCAAAGTTCCGCTGCCTTAAAGAACCGGGCAGACAGCTTTGAGTGTGGCTATTTTTAAACTAGGGTTAAAGTTTTTTAGGCTTTAATTAAATTTTAGGTGATTTCTCGGTAGAAAGAGTTTGAGAGACTTGAGTTTTAATGAACTGGATTTGAATCATTTCAAACTGGCTCTGTATGTATTTTATTTATTATCATTCTGCAGCACCAGTGTTTTAATGATGTGAGCTTGTGCTGCTTTAGTTGTTTTTAGAGAGCTCTAAATTGTTTTTCAGCCACTAGACAACCTGGTACATGCGCGACTGTGGCTAATTTCGTCATTGCTGGGTGGTTGAGTCTGCAGCGGGGCTCATTACGAGGAGAACGATGCAAAAACAAGCATTACGGTTTTTACAAGCTCCTGATGCACCAACAAAAGTTCCTGCTGACGACTGGATGATGGGGTTGACAGATGTGGACTAAAATTCCTATAACCTCGGTTATAGGTTGATTATTCTTAGCAAGATGAAGAGGTAAGTGCCAATTTTGATATTTACAGGTTTTAATACCTTGGTTGATTTTAGCGCTGTACTTTACATACATTTGGCTAGAAATGGCAGGGCTTCTTCCTGTTTCTAAACTGTCCTTTGACCCAAAAATCTCATCACTCCATCCCCTCATTTGTCATAGGCTTTTTGATCTCAAGAATCACAAGAAGTGGAGGAAAGCCTTCCCGGGAAGTTGTCCCTTGAAGATTAAGGACTGCAGGGCTGTCCCCCCCTGATCAAATGAACGCACGGAGACATTTCAAATTGTGAAATCCAAGCAGAATATTCCTATTTTCCAAAAACAACCTTGATTTTCCTGGTGAAATCCTTTTCACCTGTATGTGGCATGAACAAGAACCCAAGTAAAAAGCCAGGAACATCACATATTTATGTGCTGCTGTGCATGTTCCACAGGACAGCAGAGACCAGGAGACACACTGAAATATGTGCGTGTTTAAAAGAGACGGATGGGGGTGCAGTCAGGGGGTACTTCAGGGACTTGGCACTGGCATCGTGAAGCATCCCCCCCTTCTCTCATCCTCCCTCCCTCCACATCTCTTTTATCATCAGCTTCCCAGAGCCGGCTGCTCTGAGGTGTAACGGAGAGGAAACGCTCTCTCTCCACACTGCCGGTGAAATGACGGCGCCTGTACGTGAGCGGCAGGTACTCTCACCAGCTCAGGGCGCGCTTGTGCGTGCACGTGCTCACGGTACAGAGCTCGTTAAAACGAGAGGGTCGGCGGCGGGTCCTTTAATGGTGCAGGGCGGCGTGTTGTCCTCCGTGTTTGCAGCAAAGGTTATTTATCTTCTTCTCCTCAAATTACAGATAATCACAGGGACAGAGCGAGGAGGGGTGGCCTACTTTCTTCATCCCACAGTAAAAATGTGGACTGTAGTTTGCGTATTCTGTTTAGATCAGGTTTTGAATTTGTCCTATATAATTTTTTACTTTAATTTTTATTCTAATTTCGATATTAGACTCAAAACTTTCATTAAATTTCTCATGCTGGAGTTTATGGTATTTTTCTTGGAAGGAAGCCTTGCTCAGATTTTCAAATTTTCAATGTTCACCTTTAAATACAATTCCAACAAGATTCAGGAGAGGTTCATAAGATGCATAGTAAGGAGCTGAGCACGTCTTTAGGAAGATGGCGGAATGAAAAGAGACCCTTAAGTACATGAAGATTGGATTTAAGTGCCCAAAAATTACCTCTTTGAGGAAGCAAAAATGAAAAACCAGAAAGAGCATGACAGCTTTTCAGGCAAGACTTCCAGCCTGAGTGGGTGAGACTCCACTAACCGCTAACTCGGCTCAGACCCGCTGTCAGAAACGTAAAAAAGACCCTCCATTAGTTCTCATCATCATGCCTTCATCACCGCCATCATCAAGCTCTCAACCTCATGCCAGGACATCTCGATTCATGTCAAAAACAGACCAAATCAGATCCAAACACAAGCCTGTGATGTCAGATTGTTTAGTCCCCCCAGAGACGTGTTGTCAGGCAGGAAGGGGGCCGTGGACCTGTGAGGACCTGTCGCTGTCAAGGAATGCAATAAACCTCTGAAGAGCGCGGCCGTCCATTCATGGCCCTCTCCTGCACACACACACACAAACAAACCAAGAGGAATGTGCACTTAAATGAAAATATCTGCTGTGTGCACATGAATAAAACTTAATATTTCTGTCACAAACACACACACACACAGTGTGAGTGTGGCTGATTGCTAATTGCTTTGGCTGCTGCCCAGCCTCTGAGTGAAACTGCTGACAGCGTCCATCAGTTCCTGACTGAGCAGGTTTGTGTGAAAATGTCACAGCAACTGCATCGCTCCGGCAGATCCCTGGGTTTTAGGACAGTAACAAGCGTTTTTTGGGTTTTTTTTTTTTTATCTGTGCCTCTGTCAAACGAAAGAAACCCGGCCGTAGAGGTTTGAGTTTTTTCCTGCTGTGTGATGCAACAGTTGCTTGGTGTTTAGTTTCCCATTGAGAGTAAAACAGACAATAATAACCAAGACAGGATAAAAAACAATGATAAACAGAGGGGTGCTAAACAACAAACATCTAGTATCAAACTCTGCGACACTGAGGTAGGAAGGCCCCATCCTGAAGGGTGAACGTTAGTGTATCCGTCCATTCATCACTGTGTATCTGACAGCCAGTTACTGTAAATGATGCCAAAGGCTTCAGATGGTGTAAAGAGCTGCCCGGATCTCAATTATGCAGAGGCCTTTTAGCTGAGGATGAATGAAGCCTTTCTGCTGAGCTGGTTTGCAACATATTACTCCAATTAGGCACGAGTGTCACTAATCTGCAGTAAATTAGTGCAACGCCTTTCGCCATAATGGTCCCTGAAATGAAGTCAGCGACCGCTTGCATTCCACCGCAGCGAAAACTCACAGCGTTTAGAAACTCAAAGTGGAAAAAGAAATAGCATGAAATTACATGTAAACTAGTTCTAAAACAGTATATTTAGCAAATAAACGCTTTATTGGCGCTGTCATTTTGATGTGACTGACTTGATGTCGGTCCTGATGTGAAATGATTGACAGGTTCAGACAATAAAAAAAGAAACTTCTTTCTGTTAAATACATGATTTATGTGCATCATCTGAGTTCATACTACGCTTTATCAGTCTGAGTGACAGTACAGCAGCTGCCGAAGGCATTGGTGGCGTGTTTTTATTGCAGTGTTTTGGGTTTGGTCAATTGATGTTTCACAGAGAAATTGAGGTGTTAAAAATGGCTCAGAGCTGTAGTGCACAGATGGTTAGGTGCAGATGAGCCTAAAAGGTTAAGCTTTGTTAAAAACAACCCCCCCCCCCCCCCCCCAAAAAAAAAAGTCAATGACCAGTGTTGCTGGATCAGGAATGATGTAAGCATCAGTGGCGCGTTGGGGTGGGAGGTGGCAGTAACGCAGGAGATAAGCATGCCTTTGTGCTCACAGGTTCAGTAGCCAACTTCAGCAGAAGCAGAGCTGAAGCAGGTCACGTGGAAGCGTATGCAGAAGTGGGTGAAGGCCAGGGAAAAAAGCAGAATTATTTCCTTGCAAACTTCATCAACGGTTTCCCTTCGCAGTGCACAAAGGAGAAATGAACAAATGATTCTGGCTTTTGAAATTGCTTCTCTGAAAAAAAAAAAAAAAATCTTCTGGATTTTACTTTTTTTCCCCCCAGTAGCTTCCCAGATGTTTTACCTCTCTTTTTTTATTGATTTTCCTGTCGTCATGGAAGCATACCTACGTTTTCACCAGGTTTCTTTCTTTTTTCCCTCCGCTTCTTGCAACAACCGTTCAGAAATTGCAGCATAACTGTAATCTCTGTAAGTTGTCTCAGATGGGCGTTTATCACAGCCTCATCAGCTACAAGCCTACAGGGTTCCAAATGTCTTCTATCTATTGTCTGCATCTGCTTTTTCCCTGCACTTTAATGGAATGAAATGCATGAAAAATACATGAAAAACGGATTCTTCCCCTCTCGCCATTATGATTGTTTTGTTTTGAACAGAGAGGATCAGCTGTTTCCCCCCTAACATTTAAAAAAATACATTGATCACGGCTGCTGTGCGGTGTTTTCTGGCTGATGATGATCCGTGGTACAATATCTCACTAAAGGACGGAAATTTAAATTCAATTTAAAAAAATAACTCCATTTATAAGTGGCATGACACCAGATTTCAGATAGCAGGAGAACCAGTTAAGGACTGAAACACTCGGACCTCTGATGTTACCTGTTAAAAGAACAACATGACATTGTGAATTTGAGTCAGCCGTCAAACTGGGAAAACCGCTCGGAAGCCTGCACATCGATGATGAATGCTGTCACCGCTAACAAGACATCTGGAGGACACTAACAAAGACAAATGCTGAAAGTTCTTCTGCAGTGTCAACTGGATGGTGAAGAAAAACGACCGGGAGAAAATTCGGAACGTCCTTTCAGAGCCAACGGTGAAGGTGAATAAATTATATATTCGCTCAATGGAGGCGGTGTGCCTTTTTGATTGAATCAAAAGATATTTATCTCAACCACGCTAAACATGTCCAGTCCTACCGCAGCCTTGAACTGACACTGATGCCAAATCTGCTGTCCAGAACCGGCGTGGGTTCATCGTCCATCCGCTCTTTCTTCACTTTCAAGATGGAGGCTACATTCACTCAGCTCAGGCCCCAGGCAGCGCAGTCCTGCTGTGGTGGCCCTCTGGCGATGTCAGGCCACCAGACCCAAACGAGAGATTTTTGCAGAGAGGAAGGAGTGCAGGATGAAGACAATGGGCTTCGGACACGAGTGGAGGTCCAGTTGCTGGGAGAGAAAAAGGAGACACTTTATAATAGAGACCAAGTGATGCACAACATGTCTAAAACATAGGAAATAGGGGAGAAAAAATGCCTTTTTCTAAATCCCAGAGATTTCCAGACGTCGGATCACTAGGCCTGTCTCCATATCAGCCTCGGCCTAATGACGGCATCAATGCAACATTTGTGAAGCCGCCGAGCGTTTTGTGCTCACGCCAACCCTTAATGTGGTGGAAATGATTAGCGCTGTGCTGTTTAGGCACAAACATATTAGCATCGTGCCAGCGTGATAGACGTTTATTTATTTTATTGTTTCTGTTGGTTTCCACGCCACAATAAAGAGTCAGGCTCCAGCTCTGAAACAGGTCTTCTGTGTTCTGAGATAAAATGCGAATCGCCGTGACAACATTAGACATGCATCATCCCTGCCAGCTAATAACAGCGGAGTCCGAACTCTAAAAAAACATTCGAAAATTCTGAACTAATGAGCCGTCGGCCAGATCTACATGTGCCTGGGGGCTTTTCTAAAGCCTCGTCTATGGCTGTGCCTGCATTTTGCGGTGAAACACACACTGAAATCTGTTCTGCTTTGGTAGCCAGCAGAGGGTTTGAATCCAAGCTGCATCTAGTAACTTATCTTCCTGCAGCATAATCTCCATTCACACACAAGTGAATGCGTAGCTGGATTAGAGATGATCAAATCCAGATAATAACAGAATTTATATGAGAATGTCAGATAAGTTTGAGGACCGTTTATAGAAAAAGAAGAAACAGCACCAGAATGGTCACGTTTGGTTGTTGTTAACCAACAACGGGCCCAGATTACTTCCTGAAACCCAGGCTGCACCTCCACCCTGTTTACAGATGAAATCACTTAGACTGAACGACAGGCAATTTTTTTCCCTTACAAGTGTAGTTCATTTTAGAGCAGAAGAATGATTTTTTTGGTGCCTAAGATGAAGTGCTCTGATTTGCTCTCGGCTGTTCCGCTTTCAGTCAGCCTGTCACTGCAGTTTCTGTTTAGTTTTATTTCCCAGAAGGCCTTCTAGAACCCCCCCAGAGAGCTGCTGTTAACCATCTTGACTAATCTCAAAATCAATGAATGAAGCCAAAGAGACTTTTTTTTTTTGCAGAATAACAGAAATAAGCAGAAACACTCACAATCTCTCCCTCCCGTCCTCCAAAGTCGAGGAAGAGCATGCGTATGCCGTCGTCTGAGGACATCTTTAGTTTCTCGTAGGGGTAGGACAGGAGGACCTGGGGTTTAGCAGCGTTGGCGGCTTCTCTCTCCTCGCCGTTCTCCCTGCCTCCCAGCGGCGTGGGGTCAGCCAGCACGGAGAAACCCTGCTCGTAGTGAATGACCAGCCGGCACTCCTGACCACGGTATAGACAACCTGGGAAGAAGAACTGACATATAGTTTGTTTCGCCCCTGGTGAGCACAATGCACGTATTATTTTGGATGTTATCCCTGTGTTTGTGGCCTCTTTTAGACATGTGGGTGAACCCGGTCAGGACTAAACTCTTTAAATTCCAGAGCCGAGTGTTTCAGCGCGTGAAGACTTGGCCACGGCAAAGCAAACCTTTACCAGGACAAAAAAACAGTGTAACTGTTCAGGGTTCTGTGTGGGCGGCAGACAGCCTGGAATGGTTGGTGGGCTGTTTGGCAGGGAGAAAAATAGGCTCAGGATAAAGATCAGCAGCTGGACAGAGGAGCACACCGTGGATGTGCACATGGGTGCAGAATTTGGTGACACTGTATCGCAAAAGAAGACGTCATTGGGCTCGTTTACATGACCATTAACATCATCAGATAAATGTGATAATCCAAACTTATGACGTCATTGGGTCCAGTGATGTTTTTTTAGGGTCAAACTAAGACAGATGACGTTAAAGCTTTACACCAGCATAGCCAAAGTTTGTTGTTTGCCTCCCTGTGTAATATTAATCATAAAAACTTGTCAAGCGTTTAAGTTGACAGGGGGGAAAATACAGATTTAAACTCAAACTTCCAAAGATTCACTCCAGATTCCGATAAAAACCAACATCTTCTTGGCTGAACTTGACAGGCGGCTGCAATCAGCGATGTTACCCGTGCTTATTTCCTCAGCTACGGCAGCGATCAGTGAAGTACTCGTTGTACCACTTGTAGCTTTTGCATTAATCAGCTCGGAGAATTATTTTAAACTGTACCCTGCGGAGCCCATGTACATGTCAGCTGGACAGCTTGATTATTATACTCTTTTCTGCACATGCAACTCAGCCCACTAAATGTGCGGTGCAATTTACCAGCTGCACAGCATGTCTGACCATTTTCCCTCACCTCTGACGGCAGTGCCGGGCTAAAAGCAGGGCGTACAGTCAAGTGTTCTCTTTATTCCGTTTCTTTCTCTTTGTACCGTGGTAATGACCAACCTCCATCTCCACACGGTGCGCTTGAGCAGCATTTAATCCTCCAGATTTTTTGTCTGCAGGTCGGAAATCTTCAATTACAGACGCGTTTGACACCGATGGGAAGCTGTGGCCTCTGCACTGTTTCCCGACAGCCGATGCATGTGTGTGAGAGCAGGGAGAGTCACTCCATGTGGGTAAATGGAGAGTGAAAATAGGCTAATGCTGAGGGAAAAAATACATTTCTTAAATGTTACATGTTTTTTGTAAAAGACAAGACCTGCATGACCTGAAATACAGAAACCTAACGTGCAGCCTTGTTTGGCCAAATTTTCACACAAACACAAACAAACACACACCTGCCCAGCTCTTCAGTGCATCTCACAGTGATAACAAAACCAGGGTTGTGTGTGTATATAGCAAGAACCACACACACACATGACCGTCTTCAAACACGGTAGACAAATAGCCTACGGCGGTAAATTTCCCCTGCACGTAACTGCAGATCAATGGGCTGCAGATGCAGCCTGAGCTAATCATGACATGCTTCTCACGTTTGAAACATTTCTAAAAAGCTACGAATTTCTCTTATTATAGCGCTGCAGACAGCCAAAATAATGAAAACACTCCAAGGAAGAAACCGACATGGGTGACTGTCAGATAGTAGCAGTTGTCAGCAACAGAAGAGGTTTGGGGGTTTTTTCTTTTTTTTTCTTCTGTTTTTGTTTTTAATTTTCTCATTTGCGGTGCAGCTTGAGGCAAACAATGTGGAATCGGAGCCCATTGTGCAGCTGCAGGGATAATTAGAAGATCTCAAAATGTTACATAAGAAGGAGAACAAACTGGTGTCGTCAACAGCTGACAACGTTTTCTCACCATTAACACCATTCTTTCTCTCCTTACTTGTTCCTTCACAGTACCAATGGAGAGGCTGGATCTGTCGAGCCGTCTGTCCTTGAGACTTCAGGTTGTTTTTCTGCTTTTTTCCAGTCTTTAGAAACAACTGAGACAATTGGGGACCAACGTGCAGCAAATGCAATGAGCTGAATCGAATCTGGGCCCACGTGACCCACCCACAGAGAAGATACTACTTTAGTTACACTAATGTCTTCTACTTCTTTATGAACTGTGAAACTTAATGAAAACAATGATCAGAAATTTAGGAAATGATTACACAGCACGCGACACACACACTTGGCCTGACAACGACCTGCCTGCAGCAGGATGAGCCGCTGCTAAAAAGTGAGACTGAAGAGCTGAACTCTTTTTCTTCCACCTGAGATCACTGATCTGTGGGTCCAGCAGGGTTTCCCACACACACACCCGCAGAGAATAAGGCTTTCAGGCTGCAACAAAAGGCCCTGTGGGTGACCAGAAAAGAAAGAAGGAGCGACAAAGAGGGCAAAAAGGGAAACGCCGAATGACAGCAAGAGGAAGTGAATGGAGGACATGTGGGAATGCAGAGGTTAGTGCAGGACAGAGACTTATTTTCACGTGATTTGTGTTCAACTTGAATTGCATTAGCAGCAGGTAAAGAAGAGATTTGGGAGCGTCCCACTGCCCTCATGTGTCAGGTTTCAAGGTAAATTTTCCTCAAACACTGAGCTGGAATTGCTGCTTTTATAAGAGTCCATTTGGCTGTTTGCTCATTCATTAGGGAGGCCCGGTCTGGCCCAATGACAATTTGAAAAAGTTTTACAGCTGTCAACGCTAACAACTCCTTTAACGATGCTGTAAGTGTGGCAGGACCGTGTCTCTAATATCTTTTATTCTCCACCTTGGACACAAAATGGCTCAAAACCAGGTTTCCTTGGTAGCCGGTCTGGGGCTTTGGAGACGCTACTTAATGTAATTAATCATAAAGATATCTCCCAAATGCTCTGAGGACGGCCTCCTAAAACATAGCGACACATCTGCTGATCGCTTATGCTGTTTACACAACCAGTCGGACAGGCCGCCAGCGCGGTTAGAAGGGGCATCATTTGAATATACATTCAGAAACTGATGGCCGCGGCCCCGTCGGCTCTGAACCGAGGTTCACTAGCCATGCAGCACACATAAAGCACACAACTGCTAAACTTAGGCAACTCTAGTGGGCACAGGACACATCTGCTGCAGAAGGAGCAGTTCTGTATGGGTAGGCGCTCTCTGGAGGGACCCGCGCCTTTTACTAGCACACGTGTCCAATTAAAACACCGCAGATAAAAATGCGTTTCTGCATTTTTTATTATGGAGACTAATGTTCCACCACTATTTATGAATAAATACTCACTACATTATTTCTACATGAAAACTGCATGTTTAGGGATGTATGCTATTCTTTTTATTGGCCACTGTATCAGCTGAGCTATAGTGAATAATAGGCAGCAGCTGTTTCTTAAATTACTCAGTCTAAAGATAAAGGTGCATTCATAGGACCGCAAGGGCTATTCATTCATATTAGTACTGAGCAACAAACAGTATTGTTTCATGGAACTAAACGACATGTCCTTGTTTTAAAACTAGGACGAACAAAATTAGAGTTTTATCAAACACACAGGAGCGCTAAAGGCGCATCAAAAGCTGTGATGTGGCGCCAGGCCCACCAGACACTGCGCTGTCTGACAGAAAGCTGGATCGATCGGTGACAGCTGATGAAGAAACAACCCCGACAGGACTGTGGATGCATTGTAGGGTGTATATTTGGAGCTGGGTACGTGACGCGTGGAGTTTTAGGTTGAGCCGACTGAGAGGACAGGAGGCCCAGGGGAGGCACGCAGTTCCCAGGACATTTTGTGCTTGCAGAGGGAGGAGAGCAAAGGAGAGAGGGAGGGGTGGGGGTATTCACTGGAATTCCCTGGATGTCCAATACTTAATGCTAAACAGTATACACACACACACACACACACACATTCCTTTCTATAAATAGTAGGCACATTGTCCAGATCTGCATATATGGAAGATTTACAAAAAACTGTAGTACGATAGCTTTTGTCTGTGTGCGTGTGCATGCATGCGTGCGTCCGTGCGTGTGTGCGCATGTTCTTTCTACATGCTGAATAGTCAGGACCAGAATAAGCATTTAACCTGCAAAGCAAGGACATTTTGGCTGGTCCTCACAAAGGCTTGCTCCAGGGTTTATAGTAAAGGTTAGAGTTGGGTTAAGTTTCAAATTAGGGTAGTTGGGATAACTAAGGTGTGGGAAAGGAGCTTGGCAATGCATCAAGAGTCCTCACAAAGGTAGAAGAAATGCGAGCTTGCGTGCTGTGTACATCAGGCCTAATGGGCTGGCTATAGATTTTATTTTTGGCTTGAACCACAGGCGGTACCTTGCCTGGCTCACTGTTAAACCTCTGTGGAGTTGTGTTGCTGCAGCAAGCCTGAACGTGTGAGAGGAAGCATCCGAGTACCCTGCTCCGTGACCTGCACAGCTCGCGTCTGTTCCGATCTGTTTTCACCACCTGAATTTCTAGTTTTCCTGTTTTATGCAGCACCAGGTCTGAGCATTTATAGTTTGTTTTCCATCCGCGCTTACTCGTTGTGACTTCCTTGATCATCTCAGCAGAAGCGTGGCAGCCGTTGACGATGTGTCTGGTCCACGAGGACAGGTCCTTAGTGGTCTCCACCCGGAAGAGGTGAGCCTCGATGCCAAGTCGTGTGCCAGTCCGCGTGGCGAAGAACAGCTCTGTTCCAGAGTGAGGGGAACCTCGATCTGGGCCGGAGTGGACAAGGCTGGATGAATAAAAGAGAAAGATGCCATTATTATTAGAGAAAAAACCCTGGAAATTATGAGATCTGCACATTACTGCTGTGTCCTACAAAAGCCCTGCGATGACATTATCAGGTAAACAGCTGTGTTATAGAAAACACATCATTCTAGTACATCATTTGCCCTATTTAGTTCCATTAAACAGAAAACATCCATTTTGTCCCCAGCAGGTTAAAGATGACAGAAAACAACAGGTGTGTGTGGAGCCCACCGTGTTGCTAAGAGCGGGTAAATGTGTGCAGGGCTGTGCCAGGCCTCCTTGCTCCGTGGTAAACTGTCATACAGCAGCAGGTCCTTCTCCGTCACCACCACCAGCACCGGCTTCCAGCTCTGTTTCTCACTTTCCGTCTGTAGCACCAGCAGAGGAGTACACACGGAGCGAAAATATGCGTTTGTTTCGACAATAATTTGAAAAGATCTTTAAAAAAAAAACTTTCAAACAAACTGCAGTTAGTTGTTTTGATGATTTAACACGGATATGAGTAGGAATGTAAAGTAAATATGCATTTAGATAAACTGCAGAAGCAATAATTCTGGGTTGCACATTAAGAACCATTTCAGAATAGGAACTAACTAAGTGTTGTGTTTAATGTTGCACTCTAAACTTAATTCAAATGTGTTTACGTTCAGCTTTGAAGGGCTCCGTACTTGAGCAGAGCGGGTTTGAACTACACAACTGGTCCCCCTCTAGAACCATATGTAAAGTACCTATACAGCACATACATTGGTGTAACCCCTGGGGAATTGTTGTGTAGGTGGAGATGCTTTTTCCACATATTTGCTTTGCTGTGTCTCCTCATCTACCCATTTAAGGTGAGAAAACCCATTGGTTTCCCCTTTTAAACACGCACTGTTAATCTCACACACACAAACACACACACACACACACACACCCGCACGTGTCAGTATTTCCTTTTTACAATGGTACAAAACTATTCTCATTATGAGAGCTTATCTGTAACCCAGCCGTGGAATCCTAAGCTTCTTTTTGAAGTTCTGCCTCAGCCAATCGTTTTGTGGGATTCGTAGGGTCAAGAGTCACTCTTTTAACATAACAAGAACATGTAGAATATGTTGCTAAGTAACAGTATTGTACTGCATTTCCACAATCAAATATCAGCACAGTCTTGGTTTGCATGGGCTCACGTGTGTGTGTTTGTGTGTTTGTGTGTGTGAAATGCTTGAAATATTTTAAATATCTGTGTGTATGGCACAGCGTGGATTTAAAATATGCAAATACATGTTTAAGCTGTGAAACATTTTATGCCGAAGCAGAACGACGCAGAAGTATGTATGTATTCACAGACCGGGTTGTGCTGCTGCCAATATTAATACTATTTTTGTTAATTTTAGTAGTTTTTTTTAATGTCACTATCCTCTATATCGTATTCCTAAAATACTGACAGTAAATCTGAAAAGTGGCCTTGTAACCATGGAGACAGATGCACACCCTGTACAGGTAGGCAATGTGTTTACCCGACACACACGGTGCCAAAACAAGGCACACATTCCTACCTTCCCCGCCAGCCACCCGAGGTGTCGGATCTCTTTGCTGCCAGCGATGCCCATCCTGGCCGTGTTCTGGACCACCTCTGCCAGCGCCCGCTGTCGGGGGGGGGGGAGGCACACGATCACGGGATGAAATACATCCTAAGCAACTTCAGGGAGCCAGAGTATCCCCTCGCACATTAACGCAAAAACGACCAGCAAAATGGGCGCAACAAAAGCCAGACCTGAGCCAGAGAGGATGTGACAGAGTGCAGGGCAGCGAACCAGGAGAGGGCAGATGGCTGATCGGGGCAGCGCAGCACCACGGTGTGCCTGGTGTCAGGGGAGTGCAGCTCCAGTTGTCTGAAGGAGGAGATAAGAAAAATTAAAACAGCTTTAACCTCTCTTTTATCGCCAGATGGGCGCTAGGACTTTTATACTGCACAGTCCTTGATGAATAAATTCCTTTCCTCTCTTTGCCTTCGAGTTCCTTGAAAATATGTTAGCAGCCTTATCACGCAGATACAGTTTGACTGATGTTTAATCTGATCGTGCAAGTGTTTATTTATTTATTTATTTCTTCAAGCAAACGTTATCCTTTTGGGTTCCAGCCTTAACAGATGCTTGTTTGTGTCATCTACTTGGAAATTGGCACTCCGAACGACAAAACACAGCACGATCAAATTTAAGCTGATCAAAATTCAATACTGGGTACGGGCATGGCTTTTGCATCTCGTGGACCATGTGGTCCAATGTAAATTTCCATAACTAATTCCTTATATGATATTAGAATATTTCAAATCCCAAAAGGGACGCCTGTGTATGCCGCTCCTCCATTTTAGAGTATCTCTTTGATTGGTGCTCCGTGAATATGAATTTTAAAAAGGCACATTTTGCAGCCTTTAAAGCACATAAAGCGGCGCCCTCCACGTTGCACAATCAATACAGTTACTACTCGTCTGTTTGGAACAATGGCAGCGGCAACAACTCTCTAAAGACTCACGTTGAGGTGGGATTAAATGATGCGGACAAAAAAAAAAAAAGAGGCCAAACGCATGATATATAAAAAACAAACTGGTGTTTGAGAAACCAAAATTAAAATAAACCTGAAAGCCACGCAGGCATTCAGACATGACTGACTCAAGGAGATTAAAAGGTCCAGGAAGGTCATGTTCCTTCTGTGTGTGCTTTTTGTCTTGCTGGCAATAATTAAAGAATAAAGCATGCAAAATTGTATTCCCTGAACAAAAATCAGGTGGTTACTGTTGCCACTGAAGTCACCTCAGATCCAGTTTCTGTGCTGCAAGTGACATAACTGAACATTTAGGGATTCTGGATGAACTTTAACCTGTAGCTTTGGTATGCACCATAAATTTGCGTCATAACTGTGTGGGCTTTTCTCTCGTAGAAACAACTAAACAAAGCAGATAACAGCAGAATTCCCTGAGACAGCTTTATCCGTCAACAGGAAACCCGTTGTCCAGGTGCTCCCGGTTGTTTAAAATAGCCACGATTCCAAAAAGTGAGGTCGTTTCATCGCTGCAGACGCGCTTCCTTCGCAGATTTGTCAGCACTCACGCGGGACCAGGAAAGACCCGGTTGAATGTGATGAATCAGCTCCAGGTGCTTCTGTGAGTTTAAAGCCCAAACGCCGCCTGTAAAAGGACTGCTTGATTAAGAGGCAGGACAAAGGGAGGTTCTGGAGGGGGAAGGAGCGGGTTGTTGAAAGGCCAGATGTGCATTTTGCTGGAGGGGACGATGACGTGTAGAGAATTTCGGGGTTAAGTTGATGATGCAATGCATTAGCAAGGGCGTCCGCAGAAAGGAGGACAGGCTGACAGGATGACTGACGGATGGACCAGATGTTCGGAACCATTTAAGTCTGCTTCCGCTTTAATGATCAATCATTTAACTGATCAAACTGTACTTCTTCCTCGCAAGATTTGAAGGGTAATCTGTTTAGTCACTCTTTGTCGTTCCCAGGTGACCAATTGCTGACACCAAATGCTGACATGATGCTTCCGACTCACAGCTGGACCGCGTACAGCTGCTTTAATTACCGAGAAGTAACAAAAGAACACACCAGGATCTTTGCAACTGCAGACTTTCAAAGTATAAGAGTATATCACAGGTGTTTTCTTTTTCCACTTCTTGACATGGGAAATTAGAGATTAAAAATAAAGATGTACCTGGATGGATCAGCAACTTAATATTACAGCAGACAAACTGCAGCGCACAAAATCATTGCCAACTGGCAGAGAGCAAACAAATTACCACTAAAACAGCTTTTAGTCCGTTTCACCTTCCATACCACGGGTAGAGGGTTTTTTTTTCCAGGTTTCAAGGTTAAGGTGCTGCTGAAAGGCATCACACAGAGAGGAGCCACGCTGATTCTGTCAGGAGTCATCCCCCCTTTTCACACACACGGATCTCTTAAATCCAACGTTCCCACCACGTGCGCACGGTCATGACAAAGAATTACAATAAAATGAAAAATAGATTGATTTCTTCCACTGCGGCAGTGAAGCCTTTGCTCTCACCTTCTCCTTGAGTTGCCTCCTGTCTTTTGTCATTATTGCAGCTCATCTGTACCTTTGCTTTCCTTTTTCAATTCAATTCCTTTTTTCCCCATCACTACACTTATTCCATTTCTCCCCGGCCTTTTAATCCATGCCAAGATAAGAGTATAATCCTTTAATTTTTTTTATTTGCCGTCCCCAACGTCACAGAAAGTGAATCTTTCTGTCCCTAAAGTGGCATTAATTGTAAAGCCCATTTAAAATTCTCTTCACTCTTCGTCATTCAACATCTCTTCTCATCATTGTACAGATTGATCCTTTTTTCATTTCATACCCGCCTGTTTCTCTTTGAGGCATCTGCGCATTTTATTATTCACCAAAACAAAAATAAAACCCCTAAGAAAGTACAGCATACTAAAAACAAGATATTTCAGACCTCATCTAGCATAAAACATTCTAAATCTTTTAAACCCCGGACCCCAAAACAAGGAAAAGTCTGGGGAAAAGATTCACAAAGATGGGAAATATTCAACTTTCATGGAGTAACTAACGCAAACACCACAGTTCAACCGTTGTCCTCTCTTGCAAACATTTACTAGACATTCGCATGCTGGTCAAATGCCTGTGAGGATAAGAACGACGAATAAAAACCCCAGCGAAGTAGAATTTGTCCGTGTACGTTCAAGTTCTCCTCCATCTCTGTCTAAGTGTGATTCATTGTCTTATAAAGCCAAGAATTATTCATGAAATATTGACCCTTGTTCCCTGTAAAACCAGCTGCCAGCTAAATTCAGAGTTAAAAATGATAAAAGTGAAAGTTTAACTCCACCAAGCTCATTTAAAACCTGTTTCTGCTCATATGAGCAGTTTTTATGATCATAACAATTTTCAGTTCCACACTGAGGAATAAAGTCCTTTGTTCACAGGGGAGGATGATGGCGCTCGTAAACAGAAAGGCTTTGGTTATTGGCTCATACCTAATTTAATAATTCTTTAGGTTTTGTCTTAAAGCAAAGTCCTGATATTAATATTTTAAATGAAAAGATCATCTAGCCAGGTAGGTTTTTTGTTTCCCTTCGTTTCCCGACGGATGGCCAGTGGTTACCCCCCCATCCCCCCACCACCCCTGGTCTGAAGGGTGGGAGGTTTTAGCTGTACTTACACACATGCATTTGGGTAATTTTGAGGAATATATGACAACTGAAGCTGTGGTGGCACACAACCTCATGTTGGGAGGGGATCAATATCACCAGAGGGTCAGTCGGGTCCAACCGAACCTGTTGAATCAACACGGCCACCAGGATTAGCGGATTCTCTGCAGAACATTGAACTGTGACAGGATGATCAATGTAATCCGCTTCAAATGTCAGCAGGACTGTGGACACCACTTCCCAGTCTGGTAATTACTCTCTCTGTTAGTTTTAAGGGACCATAAAAATGAACAAAAATCATCAACCATTATTACACATTTTATGTATTTAGGTATTATTTTATTTCATTTTCCAATTTTCATTTTTACTTCTAGTCAAAGTTTATGCAGATTTTTTTTCTGCAGTAATGGTGAAAGACTCACCTAATAGCAGCAGACAAAAAAAAGATAAAACATAAATATCGAAATACAATATGGCAAAACACAAATATTAGATTTTTTTTTCATTTTTTTTGTTAGTTTTTTATGAACCATGATGGTGGCCTCATGGTGCTGGCTTGGCTACCATCAACTGTCGTTACCTTTGCCTTTAGGCCTTAGCAGAAACCCAACCCATCCCTCCTCCATCAGGACAAAAGATTATAGCTGCTTCGCACCGACCTGGCAGGGTGGGAAATACAGTCACATGTAATTGAGAACCACCGTCTGTCGCCCGTCAAAATGAAGAATGACCTTTTCTGACATTTAAAAAAAATGCCAGTGACAGAAAAAATTCAGTTTACACCCTGGCTCCTCTTACCTGAGAGGTGTGAAGAATGTGGGAAAGTATACACTCCCTAACGAAAGGCTCAAAAATGTGGGATGATAAAAAGGTTATTTGTGCTTTCCTGTGTTTTGACAATAGACGTACTGATAAATGTGTAACCAAATTGGCTCGGAGCCACAGTGACCTTTGACACCACTGGTGGAATGCGCATTCTTTGCTGACACAGTCAAAACTGTTTATTTTGTGCTCTTACTGCATGAAATACACGAGCAACGTGGACCCAATTCACCTTTCTTTTTGTCGGTAAAAGTTTCTCAGCCAACACGGAACCATCTGTTCCGTCTACGGCCGCTACTTTTCTTCGCTGCAGTGATTATTTGTGTTAGCGGTTACATTATAAAGCGGCAGCACAGAGCCAACTAACAATGTCTCTGCAGAAAGAGGGAGTGTGGAGCGACTTCGCACTTCTGCCGCTTGACTTTGATGTTGCTCCATCGTCTGCCGCTTTGAAGTTTATTGAGGTTCAACTATCTCAGACTTCTTAAAAATCATGCATATGCAGAGAAGGACGCGCGTGGATGGAGGGGCAGGATGACAGATGCTGAACGCTGTGGTGGGAGTGAAGAGAAATAAATCAGGTGCAAGATAATAATTGGAAGTGGATGGAGGTGCACGGACACGAAGTGGCAGATAACGAAGCAACGGGAAGCTGGGAAGGACAAGGACAGACGGCTCACGAGAAAGGAAAGACAGACACGACTGGGAAGATAAAGAGGGGACAAAAACACAAACCAGTACAAAAAAAAATATTACAGCTAAAATAGCAGAACAACAAAGCCTGAGAGGCAGTGAAAGAGATGCCAAGGAAGAAATGAGGACAGAACGCTCCCAGAATCTGACGCCGACAAATGTGAAACACTAAATGGCTTTTTCACCCCCCTGCATGCTGTGCGGTTGGGCCATTGTCATAGTACCCACCAATTAACCCGATACCTCCTAACAGTCCAACCCCCTGCTGGGCTACTGGAGCGCCATTCTTCAAAAGTCTGATTTTAAGAAAAACTGAAAGTGGCCTCAGGGAGCATAAAAAGGACACGCTGGGCAAATCCAGCCGCGGAGAGCGAGGCGGAAGGCACGAGTCACACTCTTTGTCCTTCGCCCTGTTAAGCTCAGGATCAGAGAAAACCCACTTAACCTTTGCTTGGGGAAGATCTTTAGGCTGCTGCAAAGACTGAACTCGCTAAACAACATTTCCTCCCCTGGATTAAGAAGGTATTCTGATTCTGAAGTACAGTGTGTCATTTGGAGTCGACGACACTCACAAGAAGTACTTTTCTTGCTCTCTGCCGGTTTGAGAGGATGAAATGTTCTTAAATGAACATTTGGGTTTTGGATCATATGAAAAATAACAGTGTTTTTAATTAATTTCATTCTCCATCTTATTTACTTTACACTCTGACATGTGATGATTATTCTAATGACCTGAAACCAACACATTTGCAAAGGAAGTCACACAATCTTTGTCACAGCTGCACAAGTTCACCTCAATCCATTTGTTGTTAAATATTCCATCTCAGCAACACTGCACGTGTGTTTGGGTTAAAAAGAACACGAATGAAAGCTGGAGGATGCCAGCGCTCGTTTGTGGATGCCAGCGTCTCCTACCTGTTCTCGGGGTCTGCCGTGGTCATGGCTCGGGTAACGTAACACATCTTGAGCGGTATGCACCGCCTGTCACCTTGCGGAGACAGGAAGGGCTGAGCCGAGGGGCTCGGGGGGGTCGAGAGATGGGTGGGTGAGCTGATGGGGGGGGTTCCAAGGCGAGGGGACTCCGGAGGCAGAGTTTCCCAGCCGATCTCCGACACAGGGGAGCCCTTCTTCACGTACGGCGTGGCCTCACGCATGTACTTTACTGCAATCATAAAAAAAGACAAGTTCAATGAGGGCGAGGGTTATTTTTACTGTTACAACGGTCACTTTTAAGTCAGTTAAAGGCACTCAGAAAAGAAACCATAGCACAAGTGATGAAGAAGAACATTGGCTCATCATATCTGAGCGTTTTTTAACAGTTTTAATGCTCACACAACACAGAGACTTTAGTGCTTTTCAACAATACACCGGACGAGTAGAAATGAAACCAACAAAAGAGTAATTCAAGCATGTTTTTACTGTGTAAAAATGTCTGAGAAACTTAGGGCACTGGAGGAAGGATGTGGGGACACCACAGAAATTTTTAAAACAGAAACTGTCTGTTGTACCATGATATGTAGTTTCATTTAAATAGTAGGGCATAGAAAAAGAATACCACTCATAAATATAAAAGTAATGTGCTTCAGGTCTTGCTAATAATCACAGAAATGTCTTCATAGTGCAAATTAAAGTTCTCTGTAAAAATAAGGCTGTGACAAACGCTGAATTATCAGTGTCAAAGGTGCAGACAGCCGTGACTCGCTAAAAAAAGAGGGTGACAAATGAAAGCTGATCAGTTTGCGGCGCAAATAAGGTGAGACTAGAATGCGAATGCATGTAATATTCCAGAAAACAAAACCAAAAAAAAAAATTAAAAGTGCACATCAACCATGTCTGGTGAGACAACAGCCACAGAGCTACGTGCACCATCGAGTGTGCATGCACTCAGCCCAGAAGTGTCTGTTGTGTACGTGCTTGTACACTCTATCCTGGTTTGTACATTAAAACTTTTTTTTTTCACAAAAGTGTGTCGCAGGAAAAAGAGGCCACTCGCACAGTGTTGAGTGGTGCATAGATGAACGGGGGATATAATTTCGCCTGGAAGGAAAAAAAAAAAATCAGTCAAAGGATTTTTTTTTGCTTTAATCCCTGTGGTAGTGTGAGAAGTTGCAAGTGAGACACTGCTTTATTAATGCTGCTTCACTTACTCGGCTTCGCACGAGGGGGTGAATATATATATATATATATATATATACTGTATATTGCCGCGTCACGCCTTTGCAAAAACGTTGATTTAGCCACAACAGAGCAGTTCAAGAACTGCAATCAATTTGAGCACCAATGGCCAAAACAGGCTGAGACAACAGTACAGCTTGTTAAAGGATCCAGGTGGCACCGGTGATTCACACCCCGGCTCCACCAGGCAGTACCAGGAGAGGTACGGTCCAGAGAAGGCACCAACACCTCCAGCAGCACTGAAAACAGAGAGCTCTGCCTGCAAATGTCAAAAAGTGAATCACAGGCAGCTCGATCAATGCAATTATTTTAGGTTTGGAGAGGCAGACGCAGCAGGTTTCAGGTAATGACTGATAGAGAGGGACAGGGAGGATGAAGTCCCAGCATGCTCCTCCTTAAGATCCTTGAATCCTCCTGCTGGATGCTGCTCTGAATCAATGCCATATGGCTGGTAGCATCTGCAATCCAGCGTGAGCTATTCTAGGGAAAAAAAGGCTAAAGACTCACAGGAGACGGTGTAACAAGCCTAACTGCCAAGCGGCAGACAGGCTTACACGCAGCAC
Organism: Tetraodon nigroviridis; assembly: GCA_000180735.1. Taxonomy (NCBI): domain Eukaryota; kingdom Metazoa; phylum Chordata; class Actinopteri; order Tetraodontiformes; family Tetraodontidae; genus Tetraodon; species Tetraodon nigroviridis. The sequence goes on along the minus strand of CAAE01014587.1, from coordinate 509,348 downwards.
AGAGCAGGGGAGAAACGTGACATGTGTCCTCAATGGACAATACGGTTTCAACTTCACAGGATAACCCACACAGTGTGATCAGATCACAGGACTGAAAAGGCAGCTGATCCGTGCATTAAAAAGCGTCATAACGTTCCATCACAAGTAGATGCAATGGCCTGAAAAGCGAATCTGCCTGCTTTGGGTTGTTTTAAGCGGAGCATTTACGCGATTAGGGCACACATGGCGCAGTATTATGGTTTTTCCTTTTTCTAAAATCTGTGCGTTATGTGATTAGAGTCAACAGACTGATGCAAGTGCAAAAAAACAAAACAAAAAACCCCCCAACATAAACACACAGCAACACCCACTACCCACACCTACTGTGGTGAAAAGCATGATGGAGCTGTGAACACACAGATGTGAAGGCCTTGATACTTGCTCACAAAATGTGTGTCTGTGCATGTGTTTCCAAACCGGTCAGCACTATCAAGCGCTTCAGAAAAGGGTAAAAAGGGAGTGCGTTTAAAAATGGTATACATTCCACACAGTTTTCCCCACACACTGAATACATTAAAAGCATACAAGTCAGTAAAATCAAACTTTAAACAAATTAATTTCATTTAAACTAACTGGAATGATTTTCTTGTTTTAACATGTAATGTTCAAAAACATAAACTGTGTTTTGTTTTGTTTTTTTACATCGTTACCAGACTAAAACAGTTTTTAATTTCAAATGATGGATTATTAGACTGTTTCTAAATTAGGATTAGATGGCTGTGTGGTCCTCACTGGACTGGGTAATTTCTTTTTTACCTTCTGAGCAAACACTTAAATTCTTCTTTGCAAATCCCCAGAAAAAAATTAAATAAATTGTTTTGTTTTGTGAGTCCTGGTAGACACTTGGCCTTTATTTATACTCTGTTATTATTCCCTATGCTTGACAGACCCGCATAACATTGTCAGAGAAAAAAAAATTACCTTTGCAAATTAAATTTTTAGGCCCAAATCTAAATTTGTCTAGTGGAAAGTGTCAACAGTGTGGAAAAAATTAACCGAGGTCTGGTGCCAAAGGGTTTTTCTGCCTAAAATTTAAATTAAATGGGGAAACAAAACAAAAAATACATGGAATGAAAATCTAGATTTAGCAGCTTTACAACTGTGTGCAGGCTTGGATTCTCAGTTCGTTTGCAAATATGGGTGCCATTTTGAGTCACAAATGTTTTTACAGACTTTAGTGTGGACATGTGGGTTACAACATATCCTCAAATGGTTCTGCAACAGAAGTGACTCAATGCAAAGCCGAAAAGAGGAAATGTTAACACGTTGACATGTTACCGTAGTCACAGCTAAAACGTGTCCAGAGGCAGAAAACTAACCTGGGCGAAGACTGTGTGGTCGTTACTGTGGAAGTGTGCAAATGTGTGTATTTTCCCCTAGGTCACATTTCTACTGCGTTCCTCAGCCAACTCTGAACAATAACCCATGTTAAACAGTCGCTTAGTAGATGTCTGTACTCGTTCGCACCTCAAGCCTCTATTCAAATTTAGCTGGTTTCTGTATAAACAAAGAAAAACCTAAAAAAACTAAATTTCTGAAATAGCAGTTTACTGTAAAGATGTGAAAGCTGACCAACATTTCTTTACTTATCTTAAACACACACACACACACACACACACACACGTGCAAAAACCTGTTCAATGACATTCCTAAGCACATGTTTGTGGAGTACCAATCCTCTCTTTGTCTAAAACACACACGGGGAAAAAAAACTCTGTAACAAATGTAATAATGATCTCAGGTCTTGTCATTTCTCCTCTATCTTTTTGACATCTGAAACCACGGGGGCTTTCTGACACATGCTGTACGTCAAATGGGAATCTCGTTTGGTAACAAAGAGAAACCCCCCAAAAATCTTCCAAAAACAAAAATTCCAATAACAAGACCCAATAAATGCAGAACAGAGCTTCTCACTTCTCTGGGAAGTGAGCTGTTAGCTGGAGATAATAGTGGTCACAAAAAGGAACTTTGAACCAAAAAAAAGAGTGAAAAAAAAATCCCCTTTTTTAAAGAACATACCTATATCAACTCTAGAGAAATCTCAGAAATAAAGTTGCTCCCATCCTTTTAAACCTTCACAAAAGAGCTGGGAATCACCCAGACAGGACGTCACTACCTGGCCTCACTTGGACCGGGACAGGAGGGCCCCGCAGCCGTTGGCGGAAGCTGCCGGGAACATCATCGGGACTCTCGGGATTCCCCAGATGCGAGCAGCCGTGGCCAGCTGCCAAGCCGGACTTGTCCCCGAGCCAGGCCGAGTCATCACTTCTCAGTGTCTGCAGTTCAGTCACAATGTGCACTCTTTCACCTGAACAAAGCTTCCCTCTCAGAGCCTGTGCTGCTTCCGGGGTCGATCGATTTGATTTGCTTTCATTTCAGGTAATGTTAAATATATTCATCTGAAAAGACTGTTTTTCTGTTTTGCTGGAGGAAAACTGTTTATTAAACATGTGCCATCAATTTGATGATGGCAAAAAATGAATTTAGAATGCTTGCACCAGGAAAAAAATACAATTTTAGGAGGACCACATGGCAAAAACTAGCACTGAGCAGGAGAATTTGGGGGAAATTCTCCCCACAATCGTTAAATTCAAAGTCACGTCAGTTTTGTCAGTTATGCTACATGTGCATGACACACACCATCCACGGCTGCACACTTTGTTCTGTCAAATATCCCGACAGCTGACGTTCTTCTGTAGGTTTATCCCTGCCCAGATGGTTGATGCAAAGACCTAAACACAAGCATGCAAGGCGGCGTGTGCATGTGCTAAACCTCGCTGTTGTTGATCCAGTGAGGATCCGGTGCCAAGCCGTAACTGTACAACCCAGAGATAAAGACGCGTCAGCTGATTATTGTGTATTATTTCTCATCCATACATCACAGCATGAATGCACATTATTTTGCTTGACAACAGTAAGAGAGCCCATTTTTATCAGCCACATGTTCACGTGTTCCTCTTTTTTTAACATAAACCACCAAATGCAGTCGGATTTTAAAAATGGCAACACTTGCGAGCGCGTGGTTTTTACCTGCGCAGACACTTTGTCTGCTTCTGTCCAGATTTGTGTGACGAATCTAACGATCATTGCTGCGCGAGTGCCGCATCATCGCTCGGTCACGCCCGTTTCCGCCGCTCATGGTTTAGTCTGCGCATACAGCTGAAAGTGACGACCCGTTTACTGTAAACACACACAAGTAGGCGCACGCTCGTCCCCACAGACGGTGATCCAGATGTCAGGAGATAACAAGTGTGTCTCCCAGGATCTACACGAGGGCTCACACAACACTGACTCATTCCCCGTCTGCTGAAGTGGGCCAGATGTCCTCACTCTATTCTGACTTTCACTTGTTCATTTATTCCTTTTTTTTATGTTCTTTGAGAACCAAGAAATGACACTTAATTAAACTTCCCATCTGCATGTCTTCAGCTGCTATTTAGCTTGCCCAGGTTTGATATGGTGGTAAAATGAAAAGCGTTTAAATGGTTTGCAGAGTAAAATCAAACTACCCACGTATCTATCTAACAATCTCATCAAATAATAAACTCAAACTCTTTGCACGAGGATTTTTTTCTGATCCTGAATTAGAAACAATACATTGTAGTACCATCTGTCTATTCAACGATACCGCGTCTGTTGGTTAATGAGAATCTTCAAGCGAATAATGACATGCAGGAACAGGTAGTTTATATAAACCATGTCGTTAAATCACCTCCATCTTCTGCAGTTCTCTATCCTACAAATTCCTCTTCACATGGTGCTTTAACACAGGTTTTTTCCCCCGTTTAGAGGTCAGAATATCTCCCACAGAGGCCAAAGGGCCTGTTTGAGAACGATTAAAATGTCATCACACACAGGGAAGGAGGGGTCAGTTGGTGTTTGAGGAACACTGAGGTGCCTGTGTGGCCAAAGCAGCTTTGCATTACCCTGGGCTGGTCACATGACAGCATCAAAAACTCCAACTAAAGCCTGCGAGGCAGCACTTTCACCTCGGCAGCGTTGGGAAGGACACTAACGATGGCTTCGGTCATTTGTGAGAGCGAAAGCGAAACAGCTTAATTAAACCAGCCACGGCGGATTGTTCTCTATCCAAGTAGAACATTTCCATTATTGTTACCAGATGTTAGTCGACAATTAAAGGTGACCTGATTACACCGAGTTTAAGTGTGTTTTTTTGTTGGTTTTTTTCACCTGCAGCAGTTTTCCGTGATAGGAGGCGTCGGGTGTGCATACTCGGTTGTTCATTAAACCTGTATAATGAGCTCTCTGATACAGCTACTCCACTCTGATTGAGCTCTGCGGGGAAATTCACTTTGAGCCAGGCAGACGACATGCTGAGGCGCAGCACCGAGCCAGGGTAAACACAGCCGCCGTCCTGCGACGCTGAGTGACGGGGCTGGCTTCAGACGCGCTCCGCCTGGCTGCAGAGGGAGCGTGTGAGGGCCTCTGCCGCCGTCGTGCCTTCAGCAGCTGGCAGGAGCGAGCGGTTAGCGCCGCTGCAGCTCAACTTGTTCTCAATCTTCCTTTAATCTGCTTCCACCCTGCTGGTGAAAATGCAGAGTGTAAACGCGCCCTCGGCGGCACCAAAAAGGAGGATACAGAATGTGCAGCGCACGCACGTGCGCGCCCTTCTCCTCTGAGACGCGCGCTATCCCGCCTATCAATTAAATCAAATGTTTCCTTTAAAATTTCTTTTTCAACTCATCTCCCATTCTACTGCTCCTTCATCTTGGATGGTGGTCTACTCGGGCATAAATAAACTCACATTTTAGGGATTCGTGTATCCTAGCAGATTCTTTTAGATGAAATGAATGTTTACACGCTTTGTGGGGTGTGGAGCTCCTTTCCAGTGATCCATGAAAGCACGTTCTCTTCCTCTACTCTCCGAAAATGCAAATGATCCCCATTAAATTGCTGTTTTGTTGAACTTCCACTAACCCTCATTGTCATTTTTATATCATAGTTTTACGCCCCCCATTATCTCTCTCAGGTCTTTATCTGTCTTTTTTTTTCCAGTTGTTTCATCCATTAAATCCACATTTCAGCTCTGCCTCTCCCTTCTGTCTTTCTTGCCCTCCTCCTTTTTCCTTCCTTATCTTGGTAAGTTTTCATCTGGGACCTGCAGTGTGACCTTTGTGATCACCATGTGTGCATGTGTTAGAGAGAGAGAGAGAGAGAGAGAGAGAGAGAGAGAGAGAGGGCACAACATTAAGTCCCCAACTTTTCCATCAGTGCTTCTTCGGTGGATGAGTAGGTGTGTGTGTGTGTGTGTGTGTGTGTGTGTGTGTGTGTGTGGGTTGAGTGTTTTCTGCAAACAGGGGCCTAATTTGGGGATTTAAGGCAAAGATGCTTCACATTTCTGCGTGAAACCTCGAGTTAAAGAACAAGTACGAGCTGATGTCAACAGGTTCTTTCAAAAGTGAATCGTGTCGGTCGAGCCCTGCTGGACGCCAGTCGGCTCCTCTCATCAGCCATTGATTTCTCATCACCACTCCAACACTGAAAAGCCCTGCGTGACAACGGCGGCAGAAGCTGCCTGTGAGTGCAGACGGCCCCGGGAGACTCAAACTGGCCCACAGATCAGCCCAATTTAAAACACATAAAAACATCTTTGCCAACCTTTGTGTGGCCCTTTAATCCCCTCGCTGATTTAGCTAATCTTTTACTATCTCAAAATCTGTTGAGGGTCACACATTTTCTCTTTCTCCCTTGGGTTGCATCATGGGAACTGCTGTGATTACGCAAGACGGAGATAAAAAATTGTCTCATGAAGCTAAAAAACGCAGGAACATTTCATGTTTGGAGCATGTTTGTACTGAGATAAAGAGTAATTCCAACTTTACATTCATCACGATGCTTTATAATAAGAATTAAAGGTGTAAATGTAAAGAAAAGTCAATTACATGCTGAAATTCATCTTCTTGCTTCCTCAGAATAAAGAGCAGATTTGGGTTAGGGTTAGGGTTAGGGAGTCCTAGTATTCCAAATCTAATTCACACTTGTGGGCTCCCAACTCGCCGAAGCGCACACACCCCCACACACCCCCCCGCACACACACACACACACACACAGTTGTCCGCAGGTTGCTGCTGCCTACCTTCCAGCGTCACCTCTTTGCCGGCCCGCTTCAGCGTCTGCACAGCCTCGTCGTGCGTCGCGTCCCGCAGGTTCATCCCGTTCACAGACAGGATCGCGTCTCCAACGTACAGAGCCTGCGTCTGGTCGGCTGCGAGCCCTTTGAATATCTTACTGATGAGGATGGGCATTTTATTCTCCTTCCCCCCCTTGATGCTGATCCCAAGTCCGCCGATCTCCTGCTTGGCCACCTTGACGCACCGCTTTCTGTTGGCGATGGCTTCGGGCACCCTCTCCGTGCAGGCGGGGCGCACATGCTGCTGGCCGTTGTTGGAGTTGGCGTTGTTGTTGTCAAGGTAGGAGCCGTTGCAACTCAAGCTGACGCCGTCGTCCGCGTTGCCGACGCGCTCCCCCTCGCAGCTCAGCGTCAGCGCTTCCTCGTTCAAGTGGACCGAAACTTTGTGCCACCGTCCGCGCACCAGAACCTCCACAACCCCGCTCTTTCGCACTCCGCAGGCACCTGAAACTCCCTTCGCAATTACCACCGCCATCTTTGGAGCATTTCTTTTAAAGCCACGCGTGGTTGGGTTCCCGGCGCGCCTCCACGCAGGACCGGCTGGACTTCGCTCTCCTGAAGTTTGGTGCGGGACTTGTTAAACGTCCCGACCGACGACCGGCCCGACCTCTTTCCGTACAATCTGCCCTCCGCTCCGCCTGCCGGAGACTCAGTCAGCTGGGTGGAGTTTACTCCCCCCACCGCCGGTCAATCCCATCTCCAGATCCGGCATCGACAAAACGTGAAGCGCGTGTGTGAAACGCGACAGCTGATGCAGTCAACAAAACAGGATTTCAAACGTGGCTGCAAGAATCGTTGACATTTGAAAACCAACCGCTGTCACGAGCCCTAAAAGAGAGTTTTGTGAGTTCTTCTGAGGCGCGTCGCGGTCCGGTTGCGCGCACGGAGGAATGCGCCTCAATGTTTCAGAGTCAGCGACAGCTGTCTGACACCAAGGAGCCAAACCCCCCGCTGAGACGTCGCTCGTGGCGTCCCACAGGCCCCGTTTCTCTTTCTTTTTCAATCAAAAGTGGCTTTTGAATGAAAGATGGAGCCAGGGAATCCACCGGGGGGCGGCGGAGGTGATCGGGGGCGAGCAGGCACCAGCCAGGGTGCAGCGAGCCACAAACTACTGGAGGAGATCAGTTTTCTGACATTACACACGTCCGTCAACGTGCAACTTTTGCAACAATTGCCTCTGAAATGTGGCATCAGCCGCACACGCGGATTTACCGGTGAATCGTTGGCGCAACAGCGACACCTGCCGATTTCTGTTAGAACAGCGGCTCGTCTTCATCACCCGGAGGCTCCGGTGATGAAGGTCTGCGCGGTTTCATTTCGGCTGCAATCACAGGTGGATAAATGGCACAAGAAGCATGTTCCAGATCATCATTCCAGAAATACTCCAAAGCAGGGATTACTTTGAAAACTAGACTAAAACAGAAACACCAAACCTGTTTTAGGTTAATGAGGCACAGGAGTCACGTTGGATTTTTACTTTTATATGGAAATGAGCTATCAGAAGGAGTGTAAGTTCTTTGTTGTGATAATGACCTTCAAAACAAACAGAAAAACAAACAGAAAAAAAACGTTGGTAAAGGTGATGGTATTTAAAGGTTGTTGATTAATCTGTAGGAGAGCGCACACACTCGGCTGAGGTGGTTTATGCGGTCCCGGCTCATTAAAATGGCCTTTTCTGGAGTTTCCGTGGCAGCAAAACATAAAATAAACATTTATTGCAAATACTGCACACTTTTCTACGCAAATGACATCCTTTCTCTACCCTTTCAGACTCATGTTTTCCACATTTCTGTCACAATCGTTACCTTTCCACAGTTTTTAGCCCATTAAAAGGGAAATAAAGATTTCGTCACATCAAATGTGTTTCTTGCCAGGTTGTGTTTTAGACCATTTTTACGGTGCTTGTAAATGCAAACAAACTACTGCCGTGTATTCCTGATTTTATCGAGTGTCATTTCTCAGATGGGGTCAGTGCGCAGGACGATGTTACCGAAGACCACCGCTAGAGGGCGCCGTGTGCCTACTTTGAGAAAATCCAAATATTTGTAATGTGTTTTTTCTTTAGTTGTGTAATAAAACAACACAGATTAGTTACCAGTGCAACAAATATGTTTAGTAAGCGTGTGTGTGTGTGTGTGTGTCCAGTAGAGGACTAGTGATCTGCCCAGGGTGTTTCTCTTGACCAGTGGCTGAAAATAATGGATGATTTTATATGTATATTTCTCTATTTACACGGAAACATGGAAAAAAAAATGGGAAAAAAATTGTATCTGTTCTCTTTAGTACTGGAGGGTAAAAATGTTTTAACAGCAGTGGAGAAAGTGAAGTAGGTCAGTCTCACTTGAACGATATGTCTGTGTCAGTTCACCGCCCTGATTGTGCTGTAACTACTGTAACATTCTTTCACAGCAACTCTGGTCATAAATTCAGCTTCAAACTGTGTTGGACGCCCTGCTTAGACAGGTCTGACTTTTATTTAAAGAGAACAAAAGTCAGTCAGCCAGTCAGCCAGTCAGTCAGTCAGTCAGCCCCCCACCATCGATTCATCAGACACCACAGCAGCAGCCAGATGTGTTGAGCAGCGTTGCTTCTTCACCAATCTGAAGTTTCCACTAAGAAGTTATTTCAGGAAGGTGCAATTATCCGGGGAATGATGGGCTTTTCCACTGTGACCTTCCTGGTGGGGGGGAGCAGAGGTCAAAGGGTCACCTCCCATTCTGTTAGCTTAGATTCGGTTGACCCAAAAAAAAATGTGTCGGCGCTGTTGTTTCAAACTTTAAATTTAGGTGGAAATTTAGGCGTTTTTTAGCTGCCGTATGGTTTTACATATCAGATCAATTATTTATCTTCTCCACATCAAATGCAGAGCAGCACTAATATACTATACTTCTATATGAATATGCTATAGGCTGACACCATCAGCAGACAACTCTGATACAAAAGAAAGCCACGTTTATTTTGACATCATGACAGATGCAGGAATAGGACAGACAACTGATGTTCTTTTACAGCTTGAAAAGCAGAGGTTTGAGGGAAACAGGCATTCAGGGGTTTGACAATGGGGGATGAGGTTTCAGGCAAATGTTAGAAATGGCACCAGGTCAGCAGGGTGACCTCTCTTTCATTGGTTGAGCCCTTGATTCGGACCAAGTCAAAGTACACAGACTAGATATTTGAAAAATGTGTGCCGCATCACCGCTACCACGGTGATGCCATGGAGGACACAGTTTTACATGACAGGATTCTAGTCTGGAGGACAGACATCAGTCAGTCAGCAACAACAACAGAAAACCCAAAGTGGTCTCAACAAAACCAAAAATCATTCACTCTGTTTGACCTCCAAAACGGAGGCTGTTTGAACCTGTTTCAAGCTTCCCAATCACATCCACGTACCCCTCGAGCCTTTTTTTCGTGGCGAGCCACTATCTCTCGCAGCGAAGATGACGCCTTGTCCACAGGTTAAACCTTCCAGCAGCACCGAGATGCAGCTGTGCAAGTCTCACCACCCACACAAACGATTCATCTGGACCCAAATACCCCGTCTACAACCTCAGTATTCATTGCACAGTGATGTCTTGGCCTAAAACCTGGCGGCGCTGCGCCTCAGGTCCGACGGCGACCACACAGCGTTGTCTCGGGGGCAGTGAGTGTGGCAGACGCAGGTCAGGATCACCATGACCGGTCTCCTGGCGCTTTTACCGTTGGTGCACTGGAAGTCCACCAGGGCCGTCTTGGTTCTGTGGGGGGTGCAGCATCGGCCGTCTGTGCAGGACCCACAGTAACGTGGTGTGTAGGCCTGGATGCTGGTGCAGTTCTTGTGGGAGAGGCGCACGGCCGTGCCGCTCCGCACCACCCTCTGGCACTTGCTGCCTCTCTGCAGGGGAAAAAAGGATGAAACAGTTGCTTTTTAATGATGAAAATTCTTAAACAGTAAAGTAACGCGACGCTTAAAAACAACAGGAACCTTCGGCGCGAGCTCAGCGAGCCGAGTCCGGTCCAGCTGGTCCGCACAGGGTCTGATCATACATAATCGGGTCTGCTTCACCATCTCACACCGACGGTTCTTGTTGGTGACCCTGGTGGACACGCCCACGCCACAGGTTTGGGAGCAGGCGCCCCACTCCGTGGTCTGCTCGATGCAGTTCAGGCTGGAGTCCCAGGCGTCGAACCTGACCGTTTCCTCCTGGCGGTAGGCTGAAACCAACATGCAGACCGACGCAGGCTCACAGCTCAAGACTCACTCAAAGAGTGTGTGTCGTGCATTTAGGGACATTTAGAAATGTGGGCCCTATCTACGATCACCAGAGCAACTACTTTGATCCTGTAAAGTTCAGAGATTCTGTATGTTTCTGCTCCAGGTCAGAGGCTTGGAAAAACCTTGCAGCTCTGTCACCATAGTAACGCAAACATCATGAAGATTTTTATGTCTCTGTCCACTCACCGGCCATGGCGAAGCCGCCTAAAGCGCTGGCCTCGGCCTGGGGGTCACACACCCACTTTTCGCAGCACTCTCCAGGCACCTGCACCCTGCGGGGCATGGGGCAGTCTGGGCCCGGCAGCATCATGTCCAGGTTGCAGCGCGGCACGCAGGTGATCTGCCCGTCCCAGCACATGCACTGGTACTTACAGCTGGGGATAAAGGTCTGGCCGTTCTGATACACAGAACCATCCAAGACACACACGTGGCCTCCATGAGCTGGAGGGGCCAAGAAGAGCTGAATTACTCTGTGGCTTCATGGCTGTGGGATCAGATCCGGTTTCATAGTGGAAGGTCAAACACCCACCAACACAGAGACCCGTCCTCTTGCGGACGTCTTTGGCGTAGTCACACCGCAGCCCTTTGCGCGTGTCGCAAGGGCTCATGTCCGAGCATGCCTGCCCTCTCTGACGGGCGCACACCAGGCAGCAGGCACAGTCATCCAGGATCAGGGGCACAGCAGGGGGGCAGGTGGGGGGCTCGTCTGGACACTGACATCTACGAGGACAGTCCTGGGACCAGGCTAACGTTAACACCTAACAACAACCACAGCAACAATGGTTTTAGAAAATGGACTGATGACATTTTAGAATATTCTTTTTGTAATTTGAAAGTTTCACAACTTTGCCATGTAGCAAAATTTAAATATTTTAACGTTCTTTTATGTTGTTAATATGGCCACATCTCATCGTTCTTCTGATCCTTAAACATTCCAGCTGATGTTACAGTAAAACACTGAGGAAAAACATCTTACCTGTGCAGTAAAAAGGAGGACAAACAGAGCTCTCTCTGACAGATCCATCATCAGGTTGCTGAGTTGACCAGAGTCAAAACTGTGTGTAGTTAGAATCTAAAAAGCCCAGATGAGTTTATCAGACCTGGTCGGTTAAAGTCTGGGTCAGAGGGTTGTGAGCTCTATGTCGCTCCGGCTCGGGACTGGGAGTCCTCACGGAGGAGGGCCTTATATAGCCGGGCTCTCCTGCCGTCACTATGGTGACAAACAGGAAGGAATGTGTCAAAGGAAGAAAAGAGTCTTGTTTTATTGTTAGATTTGTTCAACAAGGGTATCATAAATATGCAGAGTGATGTAAGTCTGGGCAGTTTGATTTTGAGAAAAAAGTTTGGTATCTGATTAGTAAGTATTTGTAGTATTTGTTAGGAACTACCTATCATCATACATGATGTTTAATCATCTATATTTGCTGACACACACATGTATTTTCTCGGTATTGCTAATTGTTGCTGCGGTTTGGTGAGATCTGCACGCTTTCTCTGGTCCCACCAGCTGTGGGTGGCAAAAACGATTGACCTCAGTCCCTCTGAGCCCCACCTGGGAGGTCACCCTGGCAAACCCCCCTATTCCCAACAGAAGTGTTAGTGCTTCCCAAAATAGCTGGTGGAAACTTGGTTCCATCTGGATCAGCGGAGAGTGAACAATGTGGTGGACACATCTGCCCAGAAGCCTGTTGATGTTTCTTCTGGGCCCCAGCGGCGTGCAAGGACTGAAACCCTGAATGAGTGCATCTGCACGTTTGATACTAGCATTGCATTCGATGAAGATAGGATGTTTTGGATCAACTTTATTCTGAGCAGGGAATGAGGAAGCTCAAATTCTAAAATCTTGATTCAGTGCTGGCCAAACAGCTGAGGAATGGTGAACGTCACAGAGGTGGTCGTGTTTGCAGATCGTCTTTGTTCTCTTTACTGCTTCAGCTTTGGTCTTTTCCAAGTAAATTCTTTCTCTGTCTTTCCTCCGTGGAAGGATATAGTCAAGGTGATAGAGAAATGTGACTGAATGTTTAGATGCAGACAGTCTGGGTCCGGGTTAGGGTTATCTTATCTCTGAATCAAAGACTTATATGATCCAAAAATGTATTATTCCAATCAGTCCGCCTCCGCATTTTGGCAGAATATAAAGCAAGTAGATAACAAAATGCATTTAGAAACCCTGGAATATAGGTGTCTTCATACTTTACTGACTTTTTTCAAAGTTTATTTAATGTTTAGTAAATGTGAATGTAAAATCATTTTACTCTAAGAGGAAAAGAAGCAAATAGCTGATAAAACAAACCACAGTTATACATCATTTTTGGTGACCTGTCGTATAGTTTGACTTCGGTGAGAGGAGGCTCGGGCAGCAGAGTGCGTTCCTGGTCACTCATCACTCACTCACGGATGGTTTTAGTCTGAACTGAGGTCTGATGCGGTCTGTTTAAAAGCGGAGACAGAGCCCACAGCAGAGGCTGAGCTGCACATGTCTACCCGGACCACACAGAAGCCCACTCCTCTGATTTTCTCACCCTCGTGAATCTCTGTCCTATTTGAATCCATTTTGCAGCGGTGTGTGTCGGCAGTGCGTGTGGCACAGTAGGCTAAGGCGATTTTCCATATGTGTCCGCTTCCTCGTGATGTCATTGTGCTCACAAGCAGAAAATATCCCACGTTGGGATGCTTCCAGCAGCTGTTTTGTTTGACATTTTATGTTTTTGCTGGTTTTTTGTGATTCACTTCCTGACAAGTCTTGGCCTCCATCTTTGCCTCTGTCCTAGCTCCTCTCACTCACACCTGTCACCAGTTTACATTTCACAGATTCAAAGGCAGAAGTTTAAAGCCCGTCCGGCTTGGCGGCAGCAGCCGTGTCTGCCAGTGGCTTTGACTCTCTGGGAGGCCGCTGCCAATCTCTCACTGCTGGTTTATTTGCTGAATGCCACCTTACATGAGCTGAGACAGCAAGAAAGAGGCAGATGTTGCTTTATGTGGGTGGCGGGAACGCACCGGCACCTTCAGTTTATAACAGATACAGTACAAACTTAAATATGTACTCCAAGAATTTAACCTTTTGGTTCAAAACAAAAGAGAAACTTGTGCAACAGTGCAAAACTTTGCACTTGGTAATACATACCTATATACATTATGTGTCAAAAACCATTTAAATGTGCATTAGGGAGTATTAGGGAGGAAATCTTTTAATAATCAGTAATATTTATTTTATCAGTTGTTAAATTTGCAAAACAAAATGTTAAATTGTCTGGAATTAAATATTTACATTAAGGAAAAAAATATACTCAAATTATCCATCCATCCATTATCCTACCCACTTGATACCCAGTGGTGTCGCGGGGTACTCAAATTAAGTTTAGCTATTCAGAATAAACTTTGTAAGAACCTGCAAATTATGTGTTTTTTAACAGAAATAATTGTTAAACACAAGCATCAATTTCAACGTGGTATCCCACCAAAACATAAATTTTCCTCTGCGTGTCCTTTATACTGTGAAGTTTGCTGACGTGGTGAGCCAGATCCATAGCAACCAGTGACCTAACTGATCCATACATTGTGAATTATGTTTACAGTTCAGCTTATATGCCCAGTGAACTACGTTTAAAGCGGGCATTCTGGGCCCAGGAATGTGGGCTTTCACCTAGGAGAGCCACAGAAACGCTACCTTAAGGCAGGCAGAGGGATCCAATTTACTGCATCTGACTTATTTGTTGTTTACTCAGGGGGACCGCTCCAGAGCTGAAGAAGAAATGAAGAGGTCCAAGACCGGAAAGGAGCCAAAGGTCCTGGTACTCAATATCATATTTCAAATATCTCTGAGAGCCACTGCCGCAATCTTTACACGTTTTAATACTCTTTAATTTAACCTACATCATACAGGAATATGGGCATTCTTCTTCAAAAGCCAAAAAGTTGTTTTTACTCTTTATTAGGGACTAACAGACCGATGTGCCTCAAAATGTGCTTCAAAACAAATCTCCCAATTAGAAAAAAAGGGTTTAAAATATTTTTTTATATATTTATAAATAAATAAAGATAGATAGATAGATAGCTAGATAGCTAGATAGATAGATAGATAGCTAGCTAGATAGATAGATAGATAGATAGATAGATAGATAGATAGATAGATAGATAGATAGATAGATAGATAGATAGATAGATAGATAGATAGATAGATAGAGAAGGTCCTGCATTATCAAAATTTTACCACTGAAGGCAGAATAACACCATGCTGTCCTCAGACCTATATTTACCTGTTTTCTGTAAAATAGAAGATAATATATATAATAAACTAAAAATTAAAAGAAATAAATTAGTAGAAATAATTTATAACATTTATTAAAAGATTTCCATTTCAAGCTGACGACAAATACAGATAATTAGAATAGTCAGACACCTACAATTACCTTTCTTTGTAACTATGTAACCCGTTCTGCTTTATCCAGATAATAACTTGGCAAAAAGCAAGCAAGACACTGGAAAAAGTGTGTTTGTGTGTGCTATTTTATTTTCATCATCGTAATGGAGGCTTTAGGATTAAAAGACAAATGGGGAGAGACTGTTTGCTTTGTTGCAGCTGTATTGGCCTTTCAGTCTCCAGCACAGTTTACAGAAGAAATACACCTATTTGCTCCATATCAATTCTATAATGACTCTACATTTACTAAAGTTTTCTGTTTAGATCTAATTCCTGATTGTTTGTTGAATGCATGCCCCGCACCCTGCAGACTGAACCACCAGTCAGATGGCCTGTGGCAGGATAAAGCTTTTAGGTCCGCACCATTAGGCTCCTTTTAGTAGCCTGAAGGGTTTTCATCTAGTTAACCATGTTTGTGTGTCTGGTTTTTCTTCTGGTAGACTTAACAAATGAGCTTCCAGTTGCTGAGTCACAGAGAGCCGTGTTTGCTCGAGATTAAAGTGTATACAGTTTATAAGAGGAGGAAAAACCTGAAACATCTCCTATTACAGCTCTCACTATTTATTTTATTCTTTTCTAATCTCAATAATTTGTGAACTAAATATTTGAAGTCTAAAAGAGGAGGTAGGCCCAGCAGACCCCCGCGACGCCACAGGATAAAGCGGGTAGGAAAATGAACGAAGGTTTTAAAAGACAAATCTTTTAAAGACTCATCATATTTATTCCATTTATGTGACAGCAGCTTTTTATTAAAATTACAACAAAGAGAAACATGCATTTCTTTCACAAATACATCTAAAAACATTCAGTCTTTATCCTAATTCTCCAAATCAACAAGGCTGCTTGATCATATCCCACAAATTTTATGGCACAAAGATAATAACAACTACACATCATGCATAGCAGACTATCATTTCGTCATTTAATGCTGCTTATTTCCCCTTTATTCATCTTCAAGACTTCAACCTCATCAACGGCCTTCTTCCATTTGACTGACTGCACCACAGGCAGATTTTATGGTTTG
>CAAE01014587.1:477350-492675 GCA_000180735.1 Tetraodon nigroviridis | reverse complement strand
ATTACCAAGACAAAGGAGCTAATTGGAAACACAGTTGATAAATCAGGTCCTTTTCAGGAAATCCTGTAAATATGGGAGTGTCAAAGATGGAAACTCTGCTGCATTTGTTATAATATACTTACCACATCATAATGGGCAAAGATCTTGTCAAAGTCTCTCTTTCTGTCCTCCTTGCTGGAGGCCTTGGTGGGGGGGAAATGAGATGGTTCTTAGAATATGTCAGACCGTTTAGTATTCATTATTCAAATCTGTATTTATCTGCTTTATCTGGCACATAAACAAGATAACGATCACACTTACATCTATCTGGAACTGGAGCAGGAAGTTGTTTTCTAGAGCCAGGATCCTAAATGGAAAAAAAACAGTATCCATATGCACAAATGTACTTTTGCATAAATTCAGTTTTAATGTTTCTATTTTCTATGCACCTGGCCAAGTCGTTCAAGTCCAAACAGCCATCCTTGTTTTTGTCGAAGATCTTCATCTGTGAAAAAACCCATTCATCCACAAAAAAATCAATAAATCAATAAATCAATGAATAAAAATAGCCTTGTGTCTGCCTGCGCTCTCATCGGTTATTTCCTGACGCCAGTGCTGGCTTATTGATTTTCTGAGTCTGAGCATCAACTACTGTCTGTCAAAATGTAATTTTGGAGACAGATGCAGACTCTCCGCAGCAGTAAAACAAAGGAAGCCAGCGCCTAAATGCTGAGTCATCGTCCTGGCATAATACAAGTGTAAAAAAAAAGGAATAAAAAGATTTAAAGATCTACAGCTGACAATAAGGAAGAAAGAAATCTTTTTTGATCACATCCTCCAGGCGGTACATGAGTTACCATAGCGATCTAGCCAGTCTAGAAGAGCCTCGCCAACCAGTGACAGAGGCTGCTCAGAGTCTACCAGAGAAATTCTCACGGGTCCAGTGATATGGAAATCTAGCGCTACCATTGTGTCCGTGTACTCCTCCAACTTGTCAGCCGACACGTCTTTGTGATGCTGTTGGAACAAATCACCCAGGAAAGCCTGAAAATAAATAAATAAATAAAAAAAACAAATGACAAAAATGAGCTGCATGATGTGACATTTATATTCAAATGTGACTTCAGGCTGGATTTGGGTTTGGCTGTCAACAGAGTTGGAGAAGGAGCCAAAGACACAGGAGCCAGTGTGCAGGGAGGAAGGTAGGAGCCTTCTGCTGCCCGCTGACGGGTTGACCTTGGACTGAACAGGCTCACGTCACCTTCAGCTCCTGGGCCGACATGTAGCCGCTGCAGTCTACGTCATACTTCCTCCAGATCTACAAGAGACAGGATATGGGGAACTGATTAGTGAGAACGCGTCATGTTTGGAAGCTGTGAAATACTGCTCCGGTAATTAAACATGACAACAAGATGGCTTCAAAAAGTTGGGGCTGTATTAAATCTACCGGAGTTAGGAGGAAAGCACAATTGTGTGGTTTCAGTGTGTAAATGTGTCATGTTTGTAGCCTCTGACCTCACCTTCATGAAGTCGACGCTGTTGTCCAGGAGAGCTTCTCTGCGGAAAACCAGCAAGAAGTTCTCGTCTTCGGGCAGGATCATGTGGGCCAACTACAAACCGGGCAGACGGAGACCACAGCTTGTCTACTGATGTGGATATTCAATTTATGGAGAGGAAGGCAGAAGCAAGGCCTCGTTCTGGTCTGCCAGACGTGACTAGATCTGATTTTTCCACAGACGAACAGTTCTGAGGCGATCTTCAGAGGGAGGGAATGTGAGAAGGAACGACTCGTTTAGCGTGTGTGAAAACAGCAGGAGTCACAGCTGCAGTGGCCCATTAGCCGTGTGAGTTGCGCATCATTTTATCTGATGCCGCAGCTCCTCCCGACTCTTCTGGGTTTCAGCATTATGGTTTCACACCAAATGTGGGGGATAGTTGTGTTACATACGTCAAGGGCACTCGTTCACGGCAAGGATTATTTTCACCGGCCTGTGTGACATGAAACCGTGTGACAACAGCTGCAGCAGTTGCGCAAGTGGATCGAATTTCAATATTACCGTACATTTAAGTGTTCTCTGGGTCAAAACTGATTTTCAGCAATTCTGGAAATGAGTTTCAAAGTTGTATCATGATTGTGCGAATGTGATGGATGAAAAATAACAGGAAGAGGAGCAGAAGGAGGGGGATGGAGGGTGGGAAGGTGGGGACAAGGATGGTGTCTACAGAAGCACGCAGAGAATGTTTGCACTCCTCTACACCCTTCAACAAACGCACAGTTTCCTCTCATCTCTCCAACGCGCCCAAAACTCTGAAATACCTCCTGAATCTGAAGTTTCCCATCAGCCGTGATGTCGTAGGCCGACATGAACCTTTGCTTCATTCTCTGCACTTTCTCTTCCGTCACCTGCTCCTGTAAAGACGCAGGGTTACAGTCAGACAGGCCCCCGTTTCATGGCTCCCACCTGAAATCCTCCACTTTGAAAGACAAACATTGTACAGTCATGAGTCAGGTTTATTTTAAGGAATGTCACCATGGTTACACCACTTTTACCTTCCATTTTTCCTAAAGCATCTAAATTCAGGGTCGCATATTACACTAATTTAACAGTTCTTTTAGTTTTGTGAGTTCTTCTTATCGAATATCAAATGCATCTTTGCATCTATCATCTATTAATTTAAATGCAGATCTATTTGAGGAGTTAAACTGTAGAACAAACCTCTGACTGCTGTAACTATAGAAACCTGTTGCACACTTGATAACTATTTCACTTCATGCTGAGTGTGCCGGGCCGAAAAAAGCCAATAGCTTTGCTCATTAAAGAAATTTATTTTTCCATTGTTGCTATGTGGACATTCTCTACCTGCACAAATAACACATTTATTCTCTATTAAAATGCAATTGGTTAAACATTTTAGGCTGTGTAAATCAACACAATGCAACAAAAGATAGAATGCACTGGTTTTTCTCACAGTGAAGCCACATTAGACAGAAACACAAACCAGTATTTGTCCTGGGACAATAATGCTAGTAAGCAAACACGGCAGAGACGAGGCTGACGGTCTGTTTGTTTTACATCTCCATTAGTATCCAAGGAAGTCTGACGGCCTACAAACACAAGAGCACTAATAGTTGCTCTATGAGGATGAAGGCTCTTCATCACCACTGCGTCTGACGTCTGTGCAGCCCCTCCACCCATGCATACAGCTGCAGGTCTGCCATTCACACACACCCACACCGAGCTGTTGTCACCAAGTCATTCAGGCATCACAGGTATATTGGCTTACCTTTGGGCCCAGTCTCTTCATCATGTGACGGAAGAAGTCATCCAGCTCTTTGCCCTCAATGTAGCCATTATCTGTTGAGACAGAGCTTGGAAATTCAGTGAGATTTGTCCACACAGATCAGTCAGTCTCATCTTCCAGCCTCTCATCCCTGCAAACTCTTCTGCTTCAGTTTGTGCATTCAACACGTTCAGACATTCGTGCTCAACTGTATTCATCTAAACTTCCTGCAGGTTAAAAAAAAAAAAGTATAAATAATAATTGTTCTCACCATCTGCATCAAAGTGCTGCCAAATCTCCAGGAAACCGGCAGCATCCAGGTTGTGGAACGAGGACTCCATCGTAGGAAGAAAAAGTTGTTACAGTGCAAGTTTAATTCATGAAAGAAGAAAGATGAATAAGTGCTCAGCTGCCTGCTTTAGGCTGACATATGCTCTCTCTGGCTCACTAGAAAACGGAAAACCACACCTCTTCTGATGGATGAAGAGAGAGAGAACGAGTGTGGGAATTAATCTGTAGGCTCCACCTAGCGGCGACGCTTCGGTACTGCAAACCCGATCATAATTAATCAGTTCCACGAAAGAATTTCAGGCCTATATTTTTTACAATCAGTATTAACTTTTGCAAGATACGAAAACGAAGTGACCTAGTGGAACAATAAAAAGAAAAAACTAAAAAACAAAAGCACAAATAATCAGCAAATATTAATTTGCATTTATTTTTTCCTAGCTCAACCGTCATTGGGTTATATTTAATGACCTAACACACACAAATGTACAAAGGAAAGAAAACAGAAATATCTAGACGGCCACTGTGCTTTTATTCCAATATTTTTATTTGTACTTAGTACCAAATCAGTTAAGGACTTGTCCTGTTCACAAAAGCGTGTAAATTTATCACCGTATGTGTATTATGGTACATGTGTGTATTAAACCTATGTCCAGTACACACACACACACACACACACTCCAACATGCATGAAAGTACATATATACATACGCTACAAGTCAAAGCAACATGCAGCCATCAAAGGAGTTGAGAGCTGAGAAGGAACTCTTTTAAAGAGAGAAGAACAGAATTCAGATGGCAACACTTAATCTAGGACAGATAACAGAAACACAGCCAGCTGCTTCTGAAATCCACACACAGCAATGAAATGCATATGGAAAGCCATCCTTTTTTTTTTTTTAAATAAATAGAATAAAAGTGTTGTTAATCTGTGAATTAGAACAAGTAAAAGGAAAAGTGTTGTCCAGGACTGAGGATCTGGATATTTACTACATACAGCAGATCACAAAAAAAGCAAATTGTAGCAGTAATCAAATACTTGGTGCAATTAATTCCGTGCCTCTTCTGTGCACTTAATGGGCGATGCCCATTGTGAACACTGGAATATGTTTTGGCACAACTAAAGAACAGTGTTTAACGTTGCCAGTGGAACATGATCAAGTTTGAGGGTTTAATGCTGCATTTCGGGCATGTGTATGTCATATTTTCAGCAGAGGTGTGCAGAAGCAATTGACCTGTTGCACAGTAACAAATAATTATTTCCATTCAGGAATGCAACAAACTTAAGTGGGATGCATGTGCAGTAAGGAAAAACAGCGGGACCTCCAGGGGCACAAGCTGCTGGAACAGGCCTGAGGGCTGCGGTCGTAGCTCACAGGCACTAAATATGCTCCAAATGGAACCGCCCAGTGGCTGCAGCGACCCCCGGGTCACTCACTTCACGCACAGCATTGTCAACAGATCCGAACCATGAAGGGACTCAGAAAGGGAGAGTAAAGACCCGGTTCGGGTTCTGAGTGAGCTACTCTTTCCTGGTAATGAAGTCAGTTCTTTGCCTTAATTGGACCATCAGCAGAGGGGGCGACCTTCAAATGAGACGGATTGTTTGCATGAAAACCGACATTTTCTCGACAACAAATAGAGCTTTGATTTATTTAGGGTTATACTGAATTACATACACAGACTGAGACCTTACTGTAAAAAACTACCATAATAAAATAAATATCTTTAAAGATCAGTGTTAGTTAACAGTGCTGAAGCCTTTTCGATCATCAGTAAAGTTAAAGTGAACGATGGTCCTCCCTCAGCAACCCTGTACAGGGTTACTCTGTCGCTATCTGATGTCAGGCCTTCAGGATGTGCCTGCAGACCTCTGAGTGACTTACTGTCACCTGAACCCGGCTGAACCAGAAATGGTGAGTTGCATAATGGTTTTGTTCAGAAAAAATTAATTTGCATGTTCTGAAAATAGTAGATATCCAAAAATCTATACAAACTTGCTAAATGACCAGGTGATCTTGGTCGTACAGATGGGTTCAAGTATAGCACAGTGATCCTAGTATTATTGTTACACGTGTGTGGTCCCTGGGAAACAAGAAGCTGAAGGTAAAACCTTAGAAACTCAGACTTTTTTTTATACCTTGGCTGAGCTCGTCACACCCTAACCTTAAACGCAAGCTCCCCTGAACGCAGACAAAAGGATTAGAGAAAAAGGAAGCACATTTAAATAAAAAAAATCTTTCTGATGATGTGATTAGAAAAGCAGAGTTGTTTAAGTGTTACTGTTCTTATCATCTTTTTTTAATTACATCGAACTAAACTTGTGTTTTGTTGTTTTAACCAGCTAGAGGAGGCCGCTCTGCTGACGGAAACCCTTAAGTGAGGCCACACAGGACCAAGCACTAATATTAACAAAATAGAATCATTTTTGTTGTTTGTTAGCACCAGGACTGGACTCTTCCTGGGTCCAGTAACTGTTAAATTAAAATGAAGTCTTTGTCGGCCTCCTCCCCGGGGTGGGATGACCTCTTCCCTGTCAACTTATCCTTGTCTGGGTTTGGGGATTGGTCCTGGGCCTTGACTGAGCCCTGATCCTCGGAGTTGGCGCGAACGAGTCCGGGTCGCTGACTGGGGTCTGACGCAGGTGACGGCCTCCCTGGAAACACCAGAGGGGGAACATTTTTAACAATGCTGAAGGAACAAGACAAACGGGAAAAAAAGATGAAGAAAATACTTTAAACCATCTTTATTTTTTATTCCGTCATATTTCAGAACAATGGTTTTGACCTTAGCTACAAAAAGATAGTAGGGAGGAAAGAACAGAGGACACAAGAGAGAGAGGATAAAACAGAAATAAAATAAATAAAATAAAGAGAAACCTTGCTGGTCAAGTGGATGCTCAAAGGTTTTGGAAACAGTGACCCACCTTCCTGAGTGGTTTTAATGGCAGAGTCTGCCGACTGCTCTTTCTCTGACAGCATCCTCTTTAGGGGAGGAAGTGTTGGGACCTTAGGGGAGACGCCGCTACCACCGGGCGAATCGGTGCCCTCATCTGTGAAATCAGACAAAACACATTAGGAACCCGACTCAGAGCAACGCAACGGTTTAGACTGAAACACAGCGTTGTCATGAGGCGAGTGTACCGATGCTCCTGGTGCTGGCAGTCCGCGGCTTCAGTGGGATGCTGGGTCGGGCAGCCAGAGCAGGCTTCGTCCCCTGGGGCACAGGCGGTTTGGGATTTATTGGCCCCCCAGGGGAACTACACGAGGATGCAGCCTTGACACGAGTGGCCGGCTCTGGTTTTATGTCAGCGCGGGGGTTGGCTTTCTCCGGGGAGCCTGGGTCTGATTTGGAAATCGAACCGGTAGAGGATCTGTTTTCTGGAGTGAAGCAATTACAAACACACACCCCAACTGTCATTACTAGATTAGTGTGAATGAATAATGAACGGGTGAATGTTCCGAACAGCTCACCTGCTGTATTGTTTTCAGGCCTGTCAGGGCTGGAAGACTGAAGGAGACAAAAGGAAAAAATATTTGTGGGGAGGCAAGATATTGAAAAGGATCTACTCTGTTGTCTTGTATCATCATCATGTTCCGTACTGTAACAATGTTCTATATATCTATCTATTTATATCTATGATAGCTTCTGATATCATCTAATGGTTAAGATTCTCCTTAAACATTTGATCTGCCAGCTGTACCATCATCTCTCCATTAGTGTGAACAAATTTAAGCGTGTTGCATACAGCTGACAGCAGGGGGCGCTGCTGTGCGGCACACATGCAGGGTGACGTTTCAGCGCAACTGAGGTGAAAGGAGAACGCCTCTTGTTAAAACATTCCTGCAGGTCAGTGTCGACACACATTTAACAGACAAGCCATAAAGCACCCAAAAATTATAACATCTACACGTGACAAAGGAAAGACATTTTTTATCAATATTTAAGCATGATAAAATAAGCATTTCAGCATTTAAGATCCAAACTACAGAAAATGGAAGGCTGAAGATACATGAACTCATAGCTGGCACTGGCTTTTGCAGGCTTCCTTTAGACTATTATGCGTATTGATGTTTCCTGACAGCAGCGAGATGTTTTTTCCTCACTCTAACATCTGGTCAATCGAATTAGTCTCCTGAGATGTTGGTCAAACGCCGTGCCAGTATCTGCATTTAGCTTGTTTGGCCATGATGACCTGAGTATCTTCCCTGTTTGCTGGCTCCCTCCCACCTCGTCTTTTGGCACAAACAGAATCTGCAGCCTGTTTGTGTTAGGTTCAAATGTTGACAGCAGCAACGACAAGCCTGCAGATACACACAATTCTCAGCGTCTGCACGTGCACTTGTATGTGGAAGCTTCTTATTATGCAGCCTTCACACGTGAATACGGACCACTTGGAACGTTGTACAGTACCACTATAGAATTCCTTCCTCCTTACCTTGTGTGCTCTCCTCTCCTGCTTGGCTTTCATTTCAGCCAGGAGGCCGCTGCCCATCATCTGCACCCCCGGGTACCTCCTGCCTCCCTGAGGACTGCCCCTGCCATCGGAGCCGTCCCAGGGCTCGTCGATGGAGTCCGGCGTCCTCGGCTCCTCCGAACGGTCGGAGCTGCTGCTGTAGTCTGCCGGCTGTGAGCGGCTGGAAGCATCTCTGCCGTCAAGAATCAGAGGTGAGCTCTAAACCATGGGCTCAACTTATATTCAAACACAAAGAGACTTTACTTGGACTTTGTCTCAGGTGCTGGGCTTTTGAGAGCCACCCTTGGTGAGGGAGGCTCCTCAGGGATGGCTGATGGCGGCACAGTGGCTGCAGAGGCTGAGGAGGCCCCCGAAGCTGACGGAGTCGTTTGTGATTTATCCGACTTCTCTGATTTGTCTGATTTGTCAGATTTAGAAGAGCGTTTTATGAGATTTAAGAATCCTCCTTTACTTTTCTTTTTCTCTGCATCCTGAGATTCTGAACTCTTCTGGGAACGTCTGAAAAGGGATAAAAGTGAAGACATATACTTAACAAGACTGAAGTTTTAAAAAAAAAAATCCATGAAATTGAAAAAGTAACTCTTACTTTGATTCCATCCTAGTGACTTTTGTTGAGAAAAACTCATCCACGCCTTCATCTACCCTTCCCATGAGGCCATTCTGCTCTCCATCTTGAGACGGCACACTGCTGATTTGCTGAAACGGGGGGGTCAAAAAATCGGACTCAAAACTGCATATCTCCAATATCTTCGCATGCATAAGTGGATTCCTGTCATCTTCAGTCTTTTCTACTCAAGTATTTTAAATGTTAACCACTTTTGACGCTACAGACTGGTTAAACTTCATCGACTGAAGTTTCACTCACAGGGACTTTGTTGGAATGCGTCTTCTTCTTCCTGCGTGGACGCAGTTTAGTGAAATGCTGCAGTTTCTTCTCTTCCTCCGATGGCAGCTCCGCTATCAGTCGCTGCTCCACTTTCGGCTGGAGCTGAGATGGCGTGGGCGGCGTTCGAGATGAAGGGTCCTCCACATGGACAGGTACATCCTCCAGAGCCTTGTCCAGGTCGAATTCCATCTCTACGGTTATTTAGAGCCCAGATACAGATCGAATCCGTTCAATGTCCAGTGATCTATAGAGCCGAATCAGCTTTATATAGGACGAAGCGATTTACCAAAAGCACGAGATACTGGCCGAAGCATTCTGCTGTGGATGCTCTTCCTTTTGGATTTAGGAGTCATCTAAACCAAGAGTTTAAAGATAGGTGTCACACTGTTTATCACATAAGGAGAAGGTTAAAAAAATCAGACAATAGAATCTTTAAAAACAATGATCTATCAACATTTCAGAATTTACTTTTAACAGAAGGTGAACCTGTCCTACAAAACCATTGTCATGCTTTAGGAACAATGGATAACTGAGTGTTATTAGCTTCTCTCCTTGAGGGTATCTTCTATTTCTAACTGTGAATTTAGTTTCAACATTCAATCTCTTTCATCGGTTGTCAAATATAAATGAACAAACACCCGATATGAAAATGTTTAGAATGGCATGTAGATTGCAGGGCAGCGTGGTTTTGAAGTTTAAAATTCCAATTAAATTAAGGAGACGGTGCTTCAGCAGAGAAAACTGTGCAGCAGGCAGACATTGTGAGAGGATGGACAGAAAGGGGAGCACAGAGGAGACGGTCCGGACCAGAACTACTTACGCTGGTGCAGCACAGAGTCTCCATGAAGCAAAGGCAGAAAAAATACAACAGAGGGGAAAGAAGATTGAAGGGGAAGAGACAACACACAGTAAAATCTAGTTCAGACACAAACAAAGGAGAAGCTACAACAGAGGAGAAGAGGGACAGAAGACGTGAACAGACTGACAGATCCAGAGACGAAGCGTCCTGCTGCCTGGGCTCATGTGTACCCGGCATCCAACTCACACCACAAAGGGTCTTAACATGACAAATATAAAAGAGCACCGAAGTGACAGTCTTCACCCTAAAACCGCCTGTACACTTCAACTGTCTGTGACAGCAACAGTTCAAGCCCAACTACACCTTCAGGTTATAGTTTCTCAAGACAGCTGCAGGTTTCCTTCGTCGAGAAGAATGATTTGACCTTCAAACTCGCTGAACTCCAGAACGCCTTGTCCTACCATGCACGACTCCAGGTCGTCCAGCCTCTCCCCCTCCAGTATTTCTGTCGACGCCCGTTTAGCAACCTTCTCCTCTGGGACGTCCAGATCTATGGACTCCTGCTGCACCAGGGGACGACCTCGCCGCACCAGATGGTCCGCCTGAAGATAAAACAGGGAGTGGGAGGACACGTGTATATAAAAAAAAGTTTAAAAAAAAAGCAGTTTGGGCCTGGATTTGAAGAGTTGCAAGAGTTCAAGTTGTGAAGAATGACAGTGAAGAAACAAAGGAGTTGACTTTGATTTTACCAGAGTGAGCTGGGACGTGGAAAGAGCTTCCAAAATCTCATCCACAATCCGATCGGAGAGAAAAGACGCCAGACTCAGCTTCACCTCGCTGAAACATGAAAAAAGATGTTCAACAGCAGAGCAAAAACACACGCGCATGTGCGCATTCACACACTTGCCTGATCTTATTAATAATGTCCACTCCAGACTGCTCCAGGAGGGTCTTGGTCACAAAGCTTTTGGGGACCACCATCTTGGATGAGCTGGCTTTTATAAGCTCTGTACGAAGATTACTCCTCTTCATCACATGAGGGCACAGGGATTCTGCTGCATCCACCATCAACTCCAACAAGCTCTGGACAGATGCGTCGAGTGCATTACTTTGCTGGACATCTAGATTTAATAGTATTCCCTCTCTCTTCCCTCTCTACCTGCAGTTGCTGGTCCATGACCGTGGTCACTTCTCCAGCCATGGACTCCAGTTTCTCCTGAATGGGCCCCACTGACGTGCTGCTCAGCTCCTCCCTGGCAGCTGAGCCTAAGTGATAAAGGTTGGGCAGCAGCTAGAGAGGAGATGGGTGTTTAGAGGCGGGAGATTCAGTGTGCTCATCCACAAAAGTCTGCCATCCTCACCGTTTTTGAGTTCCTGGCATCTATGATCAGGTTCTCCGCCGACCTGACGTCCTCCAGGATGGCTTCCGTCTCAGAGTTCTTCAGGGAATTCAGGTGGTCCTGCACCTTCACACAAACCCTGTCAATCATCTGCAAGACAGAAAACAAAAAGGGTCATTACAGCAGTGTGTGAACGTGTGTGAAAGAATCAGGAACTTTGCGTACACACCTGTTGTGTGGTGGTGGTCACGATGCCCTGCTGGAGTCTGTACGCCTGTTCCTGGAGGTATTTCCTCGTTTCATGATTCCTGTACAAATAATTCTCAATCTGGTGGGATACAAATGTGTTATTTAAGTTATCGAATATAATTTTAAAACAGACACGGTAGCCAATGAGTTTGCACCTTGAGCAAAGCATCCTCGGTTTTCTCTGGGCTGGCCTTCAGAGCCTGGGAGGCGTCGATGATGGGGATGGGCATAAAGCGAATGGTGAAGTTCCTAAAGGAAGAATGGTGATTTTTCACAAACAGAAGTAACACAGAGGTGTGAATGGTTGCAGACTGTTGCTTTTTTTTTCCTTCAGCTGTTTCAGAGTAATAAAGTGGCTCTATTACTCGGGTCGTTGATTTCGATACAGAGGTCACTGCAGCATTCACATTGATAGATGAGAAGTGCACCAGCTTGGTTCCATCACAAATGAAGGTTTGATGCAGCCATCTTTCTACTTAAACTACAAATCCGCTGAATGCCTTATGTTCTCACCAACATCCATCACCATCATCACAACAGTTCTTTCTCAACGGGGAGAAAAACCTGTGTGGTGAAGTGACAGAATGGAAACGTGCTGCATCCCTGAAAGTGAGGCTCTAACTGACAGCTAGAGGGACAGTCTGTGCATGTCTTTGGTACTTTATTTCAACGGTGTAAAGTGAAGAACAAGAGGGGAGATGGGATAACAACACAAATGTGTCCTTTATTTAGCACTGTGGTTTCCTTGCTCCAATTCCTCTCTTTCAGTTCTCTTCGAAGAACACCTCGAGGTTTCTTCCTCTCCACCACGAAACCAAACAGGAATGCAACACATTTATCCCTTCAGAGGTTTGAGTCTGAACACCACACATCATTACTGTCACTCACTTTTCCAGAGCTGCTGCTACATCCTGAAGACCCTGAGGGCTGGTGTTGTTCTTGTCCCAGACTACAGTCCTGCACAGTTTAGCAAACAAGGTCAAACACCTTAAATCCGCTACATATCAAGTATACATTGCATTATTAATAGGTATTATTAGTGCCACGCTTTCTCACCTGAGTTTAGAGTTTATTTGCAGAGCCTTTGCCAGCATCTTGGCTCCCATGTCTCCCATGGCGTTGCCGCTGATGTCCAACCTGGCGAGCGTGGAGTTGCTTCCAAGCGCGTTCAGCACGATGGACAGATCACTCTTTAGCCTGGAGTCTGCCAGAGACAGAGAGGTGAGGGGCTGGGGAGTGATGAGAGAGAGGGGAGGTGTGTGTGTGGGGAAGAAGAGAAAAGTGTTGACAGAGTTTCAGCACAATTCAATATTAGTTTGTCGACAGTGTCTCTTTGGAAAGGAGCAACCTCCAATCAAACCGGCATCGCGTCATCAAAGAGAATTCAAAGGTTCGAACGCACATGAAAAGTTCAGGACTTGATCAAGTGGAATTCTCTGTGATCTGAAAACTACACAATGCTTTACAAAGTGTCCAACAGTGTCTGTCTGCACACTAGAATGGAGGTGCTTTGTTTGGAACGCCAAATACCCAGCGGGAGGCTCCTGGGAACCAGCCTTGCTGAAACAAGCTGAGGCCTCCAACCAGACTGCTAAGTCACGAGAAAAGCCTACCAAGCTCCATGACCACATAACTGGTAGATTTTTCAAGCCCTCATAAAAATACAATCTTTGGTCTAAAAGAAATTATCCTTATCCAGCATCTCATCAGATGAAGAATGAGAGTATTTAGATATTAGGTTATGAATTCTACAGAGGTTTTATACAGAGATGGGGCTCAGCAGCGGATATTCATGTCATTTGTGGTCAATTTCCTCAGATAGAACGGTAATGTTACTGGATGCTGGAGGATTACTATAATCAACACCCTTCAGTGGAAAGGTCAGAGGTCAGAATAAAAACAAATGGCAGGAGAAGAAAATCAGAAACTCACAGACTCCTCTTCCTGAATCAAGTGGACCAGGCTGTCCAACACGGGAGCAAGGTTTCTGGTTTAGGTAGAGTCAAAAAGATTTAGAGGTCAATAAATCTGCAGATTTGTAGGCTGCTGTCACCTAATGATGAGGATACACTCATTTTGTTTTACTTGGACTTGATGTTGTTGAAGTTTTTGCCCAGTGAAAGGTGGCGGATTGATCGGTTCTTAGCCAACCACACCAGCAGCGTGGACAGGTCAGAGTCCAGACCTGTAGGCAGACAGAAGAAAAAAGGAAATAGACAAAAAATAAATAAATAAATAAATCCAAATTTATGAGTGTCCTCGCACCGTTGTCAGAGATGTCCAAGCTGGAGATGTTCGGGATCTCGGCGATGCAACCCTCAAGGATCTGCGAGCCTCCCGAACGCAACTGGAAATACATGAGAGCAACAAACCTTTGAACACAAAGAAAGTGCTTTTAGGGTATCTGTGTGCTGCTGCTGGGTGCTTCTGATCCTCTTTTTAGTTTCCTGAAATTCTGATCACATATTGAGCTGAGAAACGAGATGTTTTCTGCTACTTACGCAGTGGCCCAACTTACGGAAGCATTAGGGGAGAGAAAAACATGTCAGAACCACACCAACTATTACCAGCAACAAAACACGCAGGTGCTTAATGATCACTCTCTGCGACCAAACACAGCCATCATTGACACACACGTGCACAAACACAGTCTATCTCCCCCTCCCTCAGCACATAGTCGGCCTTGCCAACAGCCCACTCAGTGTTTTTGGGCTGTGGAACGCTTCATTAAGACTTCAAAGGAAATAGAACGCAGCATTTCCCCTGCAGCTTTGGTTTGGGAAGATTTCTATGGGAATCTGGAATTGGATTTCCTGTGTAATTTGTATTCATGGGTTATCTTTAGCGATCCCGTTCAATCGGCAGAAGCTGCCTCTTTTGTGTCTTAAGACACGACACAGAGGAGACGAGGATGGGGACGCTGATGAAAGAGTTCTGAAACACGTCCAAATGCCAGCTAAAACCCACCAGCAGTGTCCTCACCATCACCCACCCACCCACACAACATTCACTTATGCTAAAGGGCAATTTATAGTCATCAGTCAACCTAATCAGTATTGAAACTCATCAAAGACCTCATTTGAAATCAGACCTTATAACTGTCCCTCAGGCGACTCTGCTAGTCACCGCACTTGCCAATGATATTGCAGTATTTTTAGATAAACCCAGATGCCGAGCTGCATTATATGGAATGATATGGAGCAGTTTTCTGATGACATAAAGATGACATCTACAATTCATATTACATGTTTATTAGAAACAATAAAAAACCTTTGAGAATCTGAAGTGGAGATGGGCAAGGCTCACCTCACAGCAGCTGAGGTCGAGAGATACGTCCTTCACATTCAAGTTACTGGCCAAGCCAAGCAGCAGAGCCCTAAAAACAACAACACATCTCCTTATTTGTATAATAATTAGGTCAGAATAACTTGAAGCATCAGCAATTCAGTGCAGCTCTTTCTGATATGATGGGTTCAACGCTGAGAGGTGATGAAACAGAATGTGCAACCACATTAAATGTGAATGATTTGCTCTCTTACTTCAGGGCCTCCGGCGGCAGCTTGGTTCCCGACATGTTGATGAGTCTGAGAGACATGGCGCTGCTGAAGAAATGCTTGAATGACAGCGGCACCTCCTTGCCTTTCCTACAGGAAAAGGAGAGAAATAAATACTGGCAACTCAGTGCCACTGAATTAGGCAGCACCTGTAGGTCAGCATCGAGCTTTCCAATCCATTTGTCTTTTTTTTACAAATATAAGTGAGAATGTTTTGTTAAAAGAAACCACACAGACACAGTACTTGTGATGACCTGAAGGTCTCACACAGCAACATACAGTAGGAAAATAATTAAGAGATAGGATAATTAAGGTTATGCAAAATAATAAAAAAGTATAATTTCCCCTAAAGCAGATGGATAATCAAGACCAGGAGACCAATTCAATAAAGGACGCGTTGGTGTGGAACCCAAAACAGTCTCAGTGAGTAACAGTGCCATCAAAGTTTTATTCAACA
Organism: Tetraodon nigroviridis; assembly: GCA_000180735.1. Taxonomy (NCBI): domain Eukaryota; kingdom Metazoa; phylum Chordata; class Actinopteri; order Tetraodontiformes; family Tetraodontidae; genus Tetraodon; species Tetraodon nigroviridis. Next base: position 477,364 of record CAAE01014587.1, on the reverse strand, counting down.
TGTGTGCTTGGCAA
>CAAE01014587.1:455420-476127 GCA_000180735.1 Tetraodon nigroviridis | reverse complement strand
CTACCTGCATGTCATCTCCACGGAGGACGTTCCCTGAGAGGTCCAGATGGAGCAGGCTGCTGGGGATGGACGGATTGGCACACAGTGACTGGCAAAGGCTGTTCACCCCTACAACACACACACACATTTAAACAGAATATTAAATGAAATAACTAAGGAAATGATCAGGGGGTGCAGACAGACAAGTTAAATTAGACACCCAGCAACATTTCACTGGATTAGGCCCTCAGTATCGCAAGAACTCTGGGTGAGGAGCGCTGTGGGCTTTTGGAGTTCATGACCGAGTCTTTAGCTGGACGAGGAGGGCTCAATTTAAAAAGCACTCTCATGTCATGAAATGTGATCGCTCTCTATTGATTTCTGGAGTGCTAAGCATGTTCACAGTCCCTGAAGACAGCACTGGGTGCTAACATTTACTTTAAAAAAAAACAGAAAGACGAAGGCCGACTGCGTTCACAGAGGTGACACCGAACCTGCAGATTGGCGTGAGAGGACTGTGGATACCGGAGCTGCGTCTGGCCTGAATACATCTACCATGCAGAGGTTGTGGAACTATAAGATGAGGAACATGGGCACAAACCTTTGGGTGACAATGAGGTTTTGGAGAAGTTTAAATGTTTGAGCCCCAAGCGAAGTTTGGCAAACTGAGCACCAAGAGAGGAAATACCTGCAACCGGAGAAAACCGGGTCAAAGACACGAGAAAGAAAGAAAGTGGGAACTGTTGGGTCACCACTTCAACATGCAGCTGCTTCAGTATTTGATGGAATGTATGTTTAATGAAAGTGTCCTGAATAGACCGAGATGCCTTCAGATAGAAGACAAAATAAGAGGCGATAAAAAATTAAAGTAAGTGCGCGCAGTGACCGTGACCGAACTCAGACCTCGGGTTAGGAGACTGCAGAACTACACCTTTAAAAACACATCTAAATAAGAATAAGAGGAGCTGGTTGTGAGCTTATAACGTGCTAAATCAGAGTGAATCGGTGTGGATACTGGTACCTCTGTCCTCCAGGGGGTTGTTGGCAAGGTTGAGGGTGGTGAGACCTGAGCTGGGGTTGTGGGCCAGGGCAGCCGCCAACTTCTGAGCAAAATCACTGCAGAGCGTCAAAGACTGCTTTCATTATACACGTCCAGGCGCAGTCATGCACGTGTGTGTGTGTGTGTGTGTTTATCCTAGGGGGAAAAAGCTCTCCGGAAATTTGCAGATTACTTAAAATATACACCCAAATGAAAGCCGAGACATTTTTTTGACGATGTGCTGATAACTTGTTTTGCCTGGAAAACAGGTCCTCACGTTTTGAGTCCAGCGTTATCCAGAACCAGCTCCTCCAGCCAACCGGAGCGAGACACGACCCGGAGGATCTGCTCGCACACATCTGCAGACTGGGAACACACAGTCACACCAGACACATTAGTCAGAAAAGCTCTTCAAATGTGGAATATAATAGGAGACATTAAAGTAGAAATTGAAGATATGAGTCTTGCTCACAGCTATGCAGGCAGATCTTTTCTGGCTGACTCAATCAGCGAAAACATAAAAACACTAATTAACCGAACTGTTCTCAGGGCTTGGCGCACTTCTATCCATAAAAGAACATCCAGGAGTGAAGCTTTCAAGGTCACAGGAATAACTGAAATTCACATCTGGGATTCCTGCAAGTCTTCCGCTGCAAAATGCAGAGCCTCCGCCTTCAGAAATCTGCCGCTTTGTGCTAATTAAAGCTGCGCTGATGAGGGAAGAAATGGCACACGGGCAAATTGCAAATTCTTCCCAGCCCTAAAAGCGTTTATGCGTGAGAAGGAGAGACTGGGGAGGGCAGACGTGAGGCACTTCGGAGAAGAGGAGACGTCTCGCTTCTGTGGCTTAAAGACCACGGGGGACGGAGCGAGCGGTGGAAATCTAACTGGTGTTTAGGGGGAATTAAAAATTCAACACTTGGCGGTCCAACCTAGATGTTTACTGACCCAGTTCACCGTGTGCTGTGTCACAGTCAGACACGGAAGCCGTAGCTAATAGCAAGGCAAACATTTTACAGTCGCTGTGTTGTTGTGGTTCCTACTAAGTGTTAACATTCCTGTTGCTCTCTGCCTGCACCCTTAACACTGGTGACATTGTCCCGCACCGTTATCTACAGCGAAACGAGAGAAAACGGTGATGGCGAGAGAGAAGAAAGGTGCCGTTGTTGAGGTCTTCCCAGCAATACAGAAGAGGAACGAGAAGGATTGAGGCAGCGAAGGATCAAGCTCAACAAACAGAGAGAACACAAAGAGAGGCCTGTTTGTTTTGCTATATCTATAAAAAAAAAAAACAGAGAAGCTGTCAGCAGGATCTGTTCTGAATAAGTGCGGTGTCATGGTGAGCTATTCTGACCCGACTGCATGTTCCATTCATGCATGACACACACACAATAACGCACAATGAAGCAATCAGAGGGCAGAACTGCTTTTCTCTGGCATCATCTGCACCCTCCTCCTCCTCCTCACTTCCCATATCTCAGCATGTTGACCAGATAAATAGCTTGTCTGAACTTGATGAGCAGGAACAGTCACATCTGGCAAAAAGTTCTGACTGTGGGTGTTTTATCATTTAGTGTACAAAGATTAATTAAACTCGCAACTGAGGTGTCACCGAATGTGTGACTCTGCTTCTGAACTTTGAACACATTTGCAGGAGACTTTGGTTTACCCACTCACAAGGGCTGAACTCAGTTTCCTCTGCCTATAACTTTAATCTCTTCCTTAGCAATAATTCAGCTCTTTGCCCGTTCACGTCTTCAACCAGACACGTTGGCGTATTAGCATTTTAGCTCAACAAGTGAAACAAAAGGTGCTCATAATTGAAATCTGCAAATTGATGCCACTATTTCTGCAGACTGAAGCATTACTCTGCTGCCTCAAACCGTGACTAACTATTAAATCTGCTTCTTTACAGAGACAATAATAAAACAGTAGCAATCAATCTCCAGCGCGGTACATTATTTGGCATAACAATACATAGGCAACATAATTTAAAATGTAAACTCAAACAGAACGTTCAAATTCCATACAAAAGAAGCAGAACATGATGGAGGCAGGGAATAATAGAATGGATTGAAGAAGCTGCGTGGAGTAACTGGTAAGAGAGTGAATCGAGAGTAAGAGTTAGTGATGGAGTGCTGGGGGAGTGCTGAGCCCCTTTGTCTTGATGGGATTAAGGGTCTTATCACACAGAAACATTGGGCAGATCCTGCGTCGACATGCAGGAGCGAGAGATGGAGAAAACAAAAGGAGAGAAGTCTGTTCAGAGAGACATTCATGCAGAGAGGAGAAAGAGAATGAGAAGACAGCAAAGTACCCAAAAATGTAACAGAGACACATATATACATAGTAATGTTTACAGTTAAATTGTGATGCGGCAGCATTTTTGATCAAGTCTGCGAGTGTGATGCAGGATTGGTTCAGAGAAAATTCTGAGACTGCTCAGGGCTTTACAGCATGGCTGACAAAAGAATAGCAATTCAGAAATAATTGCACCCCTGCAGCTGACAAATGATCACAAATAACAACGGGATATAAAGAAAATGGCTACTAACCAGTTTGTAGTCTTTACTGGAGAGTTTGGTAAACCACTGGTTAAACTCAAGTACGGCTATAATGGCCAACAGATCCCTGAGACACAGTACAAAGTGGAGTGATTTAAATGTTATAAGTATAGAGTTTTATGCATTTCAGGTAAATGTTGGCCTGTTACTGCAGACACACACCTGTTCTCAAGATGGCTGAAGTCCTGCAGGTTGAGCTCCCTGGTGTCTTGGGTTAAATAAATGGTGTCCACGTCCTGGTGGCCAAACAAAAAGTTACCATGTGAGCTTTTTTTTTTTTTTTTTGCAGCACTGATGAACCAAGATGAGATGTGATACCGACCCACTGCACCTCTTCCCTATAGGGCAGGCCGAGCCAATCGCAAACACACCTGTACATCTGAGAGAACCCACCTGGACAGAGAGGACAGCAGAAGACGGTCCGTGAGCACAGATAATGCTAAAATAAGTTGGTTATTGTTATTATTACAGCAATGTTCTTACCACAGGGTCCAGGTTCTGCTGGCTTGTTGTTCTCCCATAAAGTCTGGAGAGAGGCCACCCTGCCTGGAGGCTCCATGGAAAGCTTCTTCATCATTTTACTAAGAGAAGAAAAACACAGTCCAAAACATTTACGGAAGCTTCAAATAAACAAGCATAAATTAAGTTTTTCTGAGCATAAACTGATGTGAACTCTGTAATTCACATCAATAAATAAAAGACGACTGAAAGCACTGAAGTCAACTGAAGGGATTAGAGGTATACACCTCTAATCACTTCTGCATTAGTATTTTCCTTCCTGTTCCTGTTTTCAGTAAAATATGTAACATGGAACACTACCTAACAATAGATGTATTTTTATCAACACTATGCATGTTCTCTAGTCATGGTTCATAATCATCACACAGTATTCACAAAATTTGGTTTCTTCAGCAGCAGATTTAAAGCCTAAAGAGAAAACAGTCTTTATTTGGCTACAAACACACAGACACAGAAGGAGGGGGTCACCTGGGCAGTACACCTGGACATATCCTCAGCAGACAGTTTCCAATATGAGCGACCACATCGTTTACCTCCTCGGTGGAGAGCAATCTCAGAGAGAAGGAGCCCCGCTCATACTCCACCAACAGCTGAAGGAACAAAAACCCATTTAAATTTCAAATTTTTTTCTCATCTATCCTGATAATCCATTTAGACTGATGTAACAGGCAGGAGCGGCTCTATATTTTGGTATTCAGTGCAATTATGCAAAAGCTGATCGATACATGTCTGCTCCGTTAATGACCAGAATTAGCAAAGCTCTGGCTGATATGACACAAAATATCTGGGAGCAGCAGTATGACATCTCATGAGATGAGGGGTCAGGGGAGAGGCTCAGCTGCAACACTGAAGCCGAGACAGATTATCGTGTATTTTAAATAGATCCTGCTGTGTGACAGCCGGCCAATTCCCATCACAGCTAAACTGATGCAACCGTTCAACCATCATGAGCTGTGCAACCATTTACCTAACAGAATAAATTTGGTGTAGTAAATTTCTTGCAGAGCTTTAAAAGCTTGACATTAACGTCTCTATGCTACAGTTACAGCTGAAAATTTGCACATGCTTAGCCATAAAGCTGGTAGGCAAATATGCCATCCATCAACACTGAGCCCCACCCCTAAAACACTGAAACCATAGCGTTTACACATGTGCATCCTGTGGTATGATGGACCTTAGTGATGCTATAGTTACAGCTATAGTTACAGTCTGTACCTGTGTGGGCTTGTTGCAAGCAATCCCCTGGATCTCCAGGTAATTAAAGGAGTGTTCCACCTGAAAAACAGAGCACAGAGCTGGAGAACTAACCCAACCAGGAGGGCAGGATTACAACAACAAGTAAACAGTAAACACTGCAGGTTATTCATGTGTGCCAGTACACGGCATCTTAGACACAGTCGCCACGTCTGAGGAATGTAGTGTTTAAATGTGGCGGTAAAATGTGCTCCATAATTAGTAGGAAGAGATGCAGTCATTTCTTGTGCAGTTGACATCATCGCTCGTGCAGTCATGCACTGGTTGTTTCGGCTAACATGTTCTGAACTTAGAACCAACCCCGCTTACACAAACAGGGTTGAACCCACAAAGAAATGACTCCTGCTTCTCCTTTCCTTTATTCACAATGATTTAAAAAGGGAAGCCAACGACAGCCGCAGTGCTTCGGGGAAATCTGCAATCTCTCTCTGTCCAAAAGTAAAAAAAAAAAAATCACATCAGGACAAATAATAGCAGCAAGCCTTCCTTTCATACCAAAGAACCACAGAAAAGCCTCTTACTTTGAGAGAGAGGCCCATGAATATAAATAATCACCACTGTACACATTTTGCTCCCTCCCTTCAGCTCCGTTTCTTTTTTTCTCTCACACAAACACAGACAGAGCCGGAGGGCAGGCCGGGGAGCGAGGCCAGACTATTCCAGGTGGGTTCTGTGTTCCCGAGGATCGGCTCAAACACGAGGGGGAAAGCGCATGAGCAGACAGCCCAGCCACACTCTGGTTTTTACCATGGATGTGTTTGTGTTAATACCGCCTGCACATTTACTCACACCGTGAACTAGCAATAACAGATATGCAGTAACAAATTATATATCCTAAAATCACAAACACTCGTGCCAACACCCCCAGAGCAGGTTTGACATGATCTAAATATTAAAAGTGCAACATATTTATTTTATGAGACAAGTCATCATTACAATGTTCTGTAACATGTCACATAATTTATTAATACAATGGAAAAATGGACAAAAGTAACTCTGACTAACTTACTCAACTCAGGATTTCCTATATTTGGGTTAGTAGGTTTCACAGAGCCTTAATATGGCAGCACATTGAACTGGGCTCCCGCCAGTGTTGGGAGCGCTGATGGATATGAACTCCAGGCCAATGGACAAACATCATGCTGGGAGGCGGAAGGGCACTGTTCACTCATTCGTTCACTTTCCGTATGTCCTAAACTGCTTTTTTTACTGGGATAAGAGATGCAGTTCAAACTGCAGTCTTACTGTTAGCGTAGCAGCACTGCTGTGGCCTTTGGATTTGCACAACATGACCGATGGAGTCCAGGTTGTCTGCAGGTGTGTGTGCGTGCATGTGTGTGTTTTAGGTGTGTCTCAAAGATCTAATACAGTAGATCAAATACAGAAGCTTAATGTAGCTTAAAATGGTATTGATGCTATTAGTGAGTGTAAGAGGATGGAAGGATGAGTGAGCAGGTCGAAGAGACAAAGCAACCTCTGAGAATTGAGGTGAAAGAAGGATGAAGGTGAGAAAGATGAATGAGGTTATAAAAAAGAAGGGCACAAAGCTGATGTGAGGGTTAGCAGAGGAGTGATTCCACTTCCTGATTGTGAAACTAAGTCACGCAGATGTGGTGATTCACATCCTCATGTCTATATTAGCACACTTCAGTTTCCACAGAATAAATCATAAATTATGAAGTGTCACGTGCAGCCTCAGCATCTGGTAATTAGATCTGATGCTAGCCTGTGGCAACGGCGATGGTGCCGGTGATGCTGTGAGTGACAGGACGCATGCATGCATGCACACATCTGTTTATGTCCATCACACAATGCTTTAAATATAAGATGCTGTTCTTACCTTGGCGGGAATCCGTGCGGTCAGAAGGTAGACCCGGTGAGAGGCGAGGGCCTGTGAGAGGGACAGAGACAGCATGGACGATAATGAGAATGTAGCCGTAAACACACACACGGCGACACAAGTCCTCTCATCTGGATGAGTCAGATGTGAGGACTTGTTCTTTGTCATTTCCTGGCTGTGGCCGTCGGAACACATCTCAGACGAGGTAGATAAAGAAAATGAACAGGGAGAATACCAGAACCACCCGAGAACATTTACCTTCATATGTGAGAGCTGCAGTTTTCCTTATCCTTCAAATAATATCACCAATAATTTCAACACTGACCCTTAAAAAAAACAAAGAAAATCTTCATCAAGTCAACTGGCTACATCAAAAATAAGCGAGTGATTTGTGTCAGGTGAAGTCTGGTCAGAGGGATCCTAAAAAGGATGGATGTCTGCTCTCCCTGTGTGGCCGAGCTGCACAGGCAGGGTCTGTAGATCTCTGATGTGATGGGGGCAGACAGGCAGGCCCGTGTGACCAAAGATAGCCTCCTCTAGAAAGCACCAGTCACCGCTGCTGCACTTTACTCGCCATCTTTTCATCTCTGTCCTCAGGTTTACTCTGCAGATGCAGGTATGCAGGGACGGGGCTGCCAAACATCAACAGATAAACCAGCTGAAGTGTGTAACCACTGTCTGTTCGGTACACAGGAGGTACAGTCCTGTCTGAGAAATCCCCACATAAAAAAAACAGTCCTGTCCCTGGCTGGGACTTTCCAGGGTTTGAAAATAACCCTGGTGAGCTGCTGGAATCTAGATTGTTTTCCAATTTCCAATATTCTGGACCAGTGTTGTCTTAAAAACAGCAAAAATAGTTAGAAGCCAATACTTGCATGGGACTTTTTAATGGGAGTGTAGCATTGTTTCTGCTGCCACTATTCCACTTGGAAAAGGGGATAATTGCTGCTTTGTGCCAGGTTTAATCATGAACTACAACGTACGAGTGGGTGTTGAAGAGCTGGATAGTTACGCTGCAGCCACACACAGAAACCACCGAGAACCTGTGGAGTGGAGGGGTAGGGCAAAAACTGACCACTTATGGATACTTTTGGTGAAAAAAAGCCACAATGTATTGCATTTTGCCTAAAGGATATTTCTTTATTTTCCTCTGGTTCGTTCTCTTTATCTGACCATTATGGAGACGTTGAGCGTCGACCTCCGCGTCTCTCTAACAGCCCTCACTTGTTTCCTTCACCGGGCTCAGTCTCTCCTTCAGCCAACAGTTTCACAGCTAAGCCACCGTTCCTGCCTTGAGCTCCTTAAGTCATGTGCTACCAGATGCGCAGCAGCACTGAAGCCCTGTCTAGCTGATGACCAGAGCATCTGCCACGCCTCTCTCACGCACACACACACACACGCACACACACACACCTTTTTTGATTAACTTGACAATATTCTAATGGAAAACTCAGAATTATACTTGCTGTGCTGCTGCTTAGCGCTTGCTGTTGCATGCTGTGTTGTGTTGCAGCAAACTCGCGCATGTGCATAATAGTTGCAATTTGCCATATTTCCCAAGTCAACCTGCTAAACTCCACATGTGACACTCACAAAGCATTACCATGGCAACAACTGCACATACTGTACTCACGCTATTGAATGCATCTCTCTCTCTCTCTCTCCCTGTCTCACACACACACACAGACTGACACTTTCTCACAAACGAGAGCGGCACTCTCCACTATTCTTGCTCTAAAATGTCAATGAGATTTGAATCCCCTAAACGACACTCGTGCTGGGCTACAGTAAAATCTCTGCAGGAACCAAAGTAAAACAGATCAGTGCTTAATCCGCTGTCGTCAAGCCATGACAGCACTCATCCACACAAAATCCCCCCCTACTGAAAACACTTTTGTTTCTCCATCATGTCCTGGGGTGTATTCACTCTCTATTATATAACATCACATTATTTAGGCTGAGAGCAATGTCTGTGAAAACTATTTAAAAACAAATGACTACCAAGAATTTGTAGTCAAAGCACTCTTCAGAAAGCTAAATAAAACAATATTTGTTCATTCAACTGAACTCAAGACTCTCCACAGCTTTCGTGGACATCACCTCCTGCACCTGTCCGTCTGAAACATGGATGAGTAATGAAATGCTGGCTCCAGACTGAAACTCAACATAACATGGGGGAAAAGGGGGTTTTTTGAGAAGATGTGCAGAGATTGCCTGACCCTTGTAGAGAGGAAAAGGTCAAGGAGGTGAAATGGCTGCACAGATACTCACTGCTGTTTTTGCAGATAAGAATGAAGTCCAATCATTGGGAAGAAAATGGTTTACACCTTTAGGCTCTTTGGTTTTTCTAGTCCTTAAATAAATTAAACATAAAAATAAACTACCGTACATACAAACAACCCAAAGTCCAATTGTTTTTTTTTGTCACAACTTATCCAAAACACCCTAAAAACAAACGCATCAATGCAGATGGAAGTTAAAATACTTTTTTCCACGTTTTTTTCCTACTAATTCTTCTCAACAACGAGTGTCCAGGGTGTTACAACAACTGAACAAATGTGCTTTACAGCGGATAAAGACAGATGAAGTCTGATAAGACCTCCTTTTCCTGTCTGATGCAATGGAAATCTGTGCCCTGAACGGAGCTGATAAAGGAGATATCACCGTCAAACAGGAACCTCCTCCGGTTTTAGCAACACCTTTCTTGCTTTGTGTAAATAAAGCACAGCATTCATTTGTTTTTACAGCTTAGGATTCTAAGATGTAGATAAAACACTGCTGACCGAGCAGCCGAGCTCAACCTGCAGACTCATGTGCACAAAAACCACCACAGAGAGAATACAAAAGATCCTGTAAGAAAGGGTGAGACACATGCTGTCGGTTAGGTTTGCCTGTCCTCATGTGTCTTAGTGCTGTGGAGATGAGTGGAAAGAGGAACAAAGGGAGGGAGTGTGGAACTTGCTTCTACGGATTTGATTGGCTGCTTTCATCAGACCACAGCTGTGCCGAATGGTGGAATAAATAAATGCATTTATTAAGCTTAAATTATGTGAAATCAATTTATTTTAAACCGATAGCGCTGCTTTTTTGAAACTCAATGAGTTGTCTGTGCCGCGAGCATGTTGAGATGTAAATTGTTTGCAGGCGATTAAATGTGCCCTCAGTAGCTGACAAACTACCCAGCAAAAGCATTTTTTTATTGTACAGGATGATCAATAACCCTTAATGCATGTTCCTCTGCATTATCTCTGCAGGCTGTCTGTGTTTCATTACATGCATCAAGGATGAAGAATCCATTCAGCCTCACAAAGATGCCCCATAAAGCAAAGATGAAGCTGGCAGAGCGTTCACGGGGGGGAGGCGGGGGACTGGCTGATTCTGTCTCTACAGTCCACGCTGGAAATGCACCCACTCACCTCACAAGGATGTCAGGGTGTGAAAACACAGAGCTCCACTGTGGGCGATAGACGGGGTTCCTCTGGTTTAACCCTGCAGGGTGTCTCCCCAAAACCCCTCTGTGTTCAGGCTACAGAGATAGGGGATAACCACGAGGGTTCCTTCATTCATCAGCATGCCAGCCAGACACAAAGGGGAGGAGGCTAGCGTGTGTGTGTGTGTGTGTGTGTGTGTGTGCATCTGTGTGCGTAGCTATGTGATAGAAAGCCTTGATTTGTGGGTAATTAGGATATCACCACAGACAGCAGGGACAACAGTGAGGCAGATAACGAGAGTGAGAGTAGAACCGACAGATTATTAATGTTAATAAGTAACAAAAACAGCAAGCGGAAAATTCTCTTGAACTGAAGTGGGGTGTGAGGGGGAAAGAAACGTGTGCAGGTATTACACAGGAAGACAAGAAGGAAGGAGACAAAGGCTGAGTGGGGAGAGAGGAGCGGAGGATGGGGGTGGTGGGGGTAATAGCCAGTTTTCCTCTGCACTGAGTAGATATCAGGCACTGATCTGGCCTGGCTGCACCACATGGCACAAATCTATCCCTCTTGCACCGTAAGCATGACTGCAAAGACCAGCTGATTTGCAATAAATAGTGTTGCAAACTCACTGAAAGCTTACCTCCTGAAAAGATTTTTTCAGGATACCTATTTCATGACAGCAGTTTAAGAAAAAGTAGGAAAATTCATGGCCGTAAACGCACAGAGTTTATCGCCTCTGTTCATTCCAAAATATTATATACACTCACACGATGGAATGGAATAAAATGCCGGAGCACAGCGGACAGAGGTCAGACTGCAGAGGGGGATGATGGACGCTGCTGCAGGGCAGCCATAAAAGCCAACCATGCAACAAAAATGTATGACAGTGCCAGTGACCTTTGTGGACGGACACACACCAGGAAACGTCAAACACACACCTCCAGCTTTGATCCCTTCAAGCTCTGCATTCAAGTGTCCTAATCAAGATAGGCCCCAGCTTCTTTAAACACACGTAGAAACACACTTCTGTTTTGACAGAAGACATCACGCTGATCAGAGCCGAGTGCTTGTGCCGTGCACTCCGACAACAGCGGGCACGAACGTCACCGTCATCCGATCAATGGTGACTGGGACTGCGACCTACAAACCCGCTTTCAGATACATCAGACGAGGCCGACGCTGCTCCAACCAGCCCATCGACCACCCTTTGCACATGTAGACGTGACAAGTAAGAGCTGTTTACATGTTGAAAAGCCAAAGTGAAAATAAAAGCATTAACTAGAGATCAAAATTAGAAAGAAAAAAACATTTGGCCACTCCAAATTGGCAGCCAGCAGCATGAGATTAAATGTAAGCTATTAGTAACAACCAGAGGCAAACTGAGCGACAATAACCTGACCTATGGAAAAAAAACAACAAAAAATGGAGGATCGCTGTGGGTGAGGCTTGAGGGAGGCCAGGCTGGTGCAGCCCTAATGTCTCTCCTGGGAGCTTTTTCTGGCACTCTGAGCTGAAAATATTCAAGTCTTCCTATTAATAACGGGATATTCTGGTTCAGAGATATGAATACAAGACAGTTAGGTACACGTCAGTCAGCTAGAAGGTCTGTAAATACAACCGTAACACTACGGTGTAGAAGCACACACTCGACAGGAAACGGGCAGCCTGCGTGACTCATCCCGCTGCTTGTTAATAATCACCTCCACGTTGCGACAGAAAACACGGTGGACTTAGAACTAGAGTCAAATATTTAATAAAGGCGGTGGTTACCGATTATGCCAAACATGCCTAAACGAATGCTCAACCATTCGTATCAGGAAAAAAGGAAACGTTCTTCCTGACTAACGACCTCAGAAAGAGTACTGTTTATTATGGCCAGAGTGAAGATGCCAGTGCTGGTTCCAAAGAATGGAGGTAGAGATTGGGAGATTCTGTTCAAGTACTGCCACTAATAACAGACCTCCAGGTTCAGGAGATGGACAGAAGATAGACAGATGAGTGTCCTTTGGCTGGCATCACAGTCATGATGTCAGACAGTTAGAATGCTGGAATAACAACGAGTGAGCTAACAACTCTGGTTTTGCAGAAATAAAGACACAATGAAGTTCTTTGTCTAAAAATTAGATTAAGAATAAGGTTAAGATTAAACCCGACTGCATTAAAACTGCATCACAAGAGCAATGAAATCCAATCAATCTGATCTAACTCAGACTGATCAATCAGTCGGAGTTCCGGTGAAATTTGTAAAAATGTGTTTTCCATGCTGGCTTTTTATCTGTGCTCAACCACAGACATTTAAGTCACCCTGTGGGAGTGTTACAGTCTGCCTGTTTCAATTTACGCTTCTCCCGGTCTGCTCTCAGTATACCCCCTCTGTCCTGTAGTATATCTCACTAGCCACGTTTGCTTCTCCCCCTCGTTGCCCCATCCTCCCATTCCCCAGGGCGTGTTTGATGGACTGATGTTATTATCCCGACCTCCTTCATGCGTCCGCCTTCAAAGGAGGGTGGTGACTGTATCTATCAAGCTTCAGCGTGCTTACGAGACGCCCCGGGCTCTGTGGCGCTGAACTGGCGGTCTGAGGAGAGCGAGGAGGGAACCAGCGGGCTCGGCCGGCGTGTGTCCCACAGGCAGTAAACATGTGACACTCCAGAAGGTTTGATAAAAGTCATCAGTAACACTGTGGCTGGACCGTAAATCCAAATATTATCAAAATGGAAAGAGGAGATGACGGGCATGCGTACGCTTCTCGTAAGATAAAAAGTAAAAAGCCACCCAAGGAAGCTGTAGATGATCAAAAATCACTTTCAACTACAGGAAGCAGCACTCGAATTCAATTAATCGCCGCTTTGTCCCACAGATCTCAGGTCTGTTTACATTTTCTCCAAGCCCCTTCCTGCACAGCTGGACTCCTGCAGCAGGACAACACACACTGGTTTGTTTGTCCAGCCCGGTCAGGCAGAGCCTTGATACCAACTCACCGAGTCCATCCCATGCTCTCCCTCCGCGGGAGCTGTTCCACCACCCCGCTGGAATTTGTCACTTCCCAGCACTGACTCCCACGTCACCGCATTGTTTCGTGCGCACGCACAGACTCCAAGCTGTGCGTCTGACTCCCACACACCAATGCTGCCGTCGGCACTACGTCACACGAGTTAACCCAGAGGTGAAAACCCACATTTTTCTTCCCCTCCTCAACACTCATGCCACGTTAAATCCTGATAATTTAATAAGAACTTGCATTACGTTGTTAATTCTCCTTCCATATTTCAGGCCCTATATCTCCTGCAGACACATCACCGATGGATCAGCCCAGCAGCCTCCTCAATTAACATCCGCTTTACAAGACAAGTTCGATTTGGCCACGGAGGGGAAAATGGACGCGTGCTCATCTTTCGCCTCATTCAGCATTTTCCTGGGATCAATTTTTCGTAGACAACCCTGATAACATCACAATCTGAAGTTTTTCCTGCACGTGACACAAGCACAACAAAGTTTAATTAACTTCCTTAGATTACAATCTGATTTCAGGCTAGACAAAGGCTTCGTGCTCGTTTTAATTACTGGAATATTAATTATTACGCCTGCAGTCACAGGACGGCCAGTGGTTAATGGTCTGAGCAGTTTTTTCCCCATGACTAGTTTGGGTTCTTGAGTACAGCTGACTGGAAAAATGAATACCGGTAATGTCCTGTTTCAATCTACAGGAAAAAAGGCCTGATAAGGAAGAGAAATACACAAGCTGAAAGGAGGAGAGGTGGAAAGTGAAAGTAAAAAGGGGAAAAAAGTAAATAATAGAAAATGTTTTCAGCTCATCCCCCTGCTAGTCAGAAAAATGGGCCACCGCAGCTACTGACAGGTTTTCAGACCTTATGACACTTTACATTGATCAAAGAACTCTTCCTAATAAATCCAGAACGGTGACAGTTTAGACATCTGCTGTATTCCGGGTGAGAATCGGAGGAGCATATTTCGAGACACAAAGTCGGAAAGAGCGGGTTGCCCTGATGAAGAGGCAGGTTGGCAGCGGCGGGGGTCGACTCACCAGAACTCTGTTCTCCGTCTTGTCTGCTTTGATCTCCAGTTTCACCCTCTTCCTCAACGACAGCTTCACCTTCCTCCCCACAGCGTCCCGCACGCTCTCTGTGCACAGAAGATGGGAGAGAACACTCAACTTTGGAAGTGGAGAAAGAATAGCTGCCGTGTGGTTTCAGGTGCCCTGATAAAGAGGTAATAGAAGAACACAAGTATGGACTTGGCGGAAAAAAGTGATTGTTTTTTTTAGTAATCCAAATACAGCTCTCCATGAAGACAAGACATCTATCTTTAAAAGCTGAGTCCCAACCATCGACTGAACCCTTTCTTAGTAATTTCTTTTGAAAATGTCAGCAAAGAAATCAATGTTTAACCAGCTGGGGTGTAATTCCACACCGATACCTGATACATCTTAAGAGAGTTTGCCACCTGAAGCATTACCTCCTTTCTCAGGGTCTCAGTTTAGCCTTAAAATATCTTTTCTATCAGGCGCA
Organism: Tetraodon nigroviridis; assembly: GCA_000180735.1. Taxonomy (NCBI): domain Eukaryota; kingdom Metazoa; phylum Chordata; class Actinopteri; order Tetraodontiformes; family Tetraodontidae; genus Tetraodon; species Tetraodon nigroviridis. The sequence goes on along the minus strand of CAAE01014587.1, from coordinate 460,972 downwards.
TTTTTGTATTATTCAGGTCCGTTTTAAGTGACTGACAGTCATTTTAGTGTATTTGCTTTGAAAGGTTCTTAAAAAATAAAAAGTATGTATTGTTTTTTTAAAAAATGATGTAATGTAGCACAATGTGTGATTTCCCATTTTTCAGTATTGACATTTCAAAAACCCAGCTATTTTTTACAAAACAGCCACTGTTTAATAAATGGAAAAAAAAATAGTGTTTTTGTTAACATGCAAAATGTGTTATTGGACAGATCTCTGCCAACCAGCGGGAGCCTCCGCTGGCAGAGATCTGGCTAACCGGGTGCAGAACTGGGTCATCTGACTCTGCATGCTGCTCATTCACCCAACACACAGCAGCTGATTTAGTCTGCACGTATGTCTGAAGCAGACACGGACTCTCTGTGTGCATATGTGTGTATGTGTGTGTGTATGTGTGTGTGTGCAAAGATAATTCCTGGCCTACAGCCTTCCTAAATCATCACCGGATCAAAGAAAAGCCAACAGTTGGGAAGCTCAACCCTGCCAACATGAGAATCTGTACCAGTTTCTGCTGCAGGATTCCCAAAACCCCCCCACAGCCCACTAGTCTCCAGCAGGTTTCCGATTCCAACGGCTGTTTTAATGAGCCTGATGAGTTTTTGACGATTCTCCTATAAAAAGGGCTCATGAGAGGCACTTGTAAATCATGTAAGTCGTTAAACATTTTCCCCCTAATGTGATTTTCCTGCTCACTCGTTGAAAGTCTGATGGGAGCGGATATCCCTCTAACAAGCTGCCCTGTGGTCCATATTAGGCCTTTTACACGTGTTCACAGATGGAGGAGTATCATAGCGGGACTGGTGAAGGTACAGAAATGGGCGACCTGCAGCCTTGTAAAGGCTAGAAATACACCATTTACACAGCTATAAAGGCGCACTGTTTACCCAACATCAACCAAACACGCCCGTTTGTTTGTGGCTACAAACTAGTGTTTATCTTGCAGTGCTCATTAAAAAAGGCGGTAAAATGTGACTTTTGACAACAGGGAGCTCCTTAGCTCTACTTTTTAATGCAACGGTTACTGCGATTGTGGGGTTTTTTTTAAAACTTCATGTGTCTGGACCCTTTAGAAATGCATCAAATTACTGTGTAAGAACATCTGCCTTCTGCTCCCATTGACAGCAAACCGTTGAGTAACCCTGTGTGATGCTGAATCACCCAGAGTGTTGACAAAGGCTGGTTCACTCTGACGACGCCACGTGACTTCAGGATGATGGCAGACCAAATTCCTGGTATTAAATAAGCACCACCAGACAGAACAGTCTTCTACACGAGGAGGATCCTCACGAGGGAGGCAGTTTCTTGGCTTGAGGTTTGAGTGCATTGAAAAATGATCCCCGTCCCAGCAGTCGTGTTAGATCTGGTACTTATCTTATTCTAACTGGGATTAATAATCCTACAACTGATATTCGCTTTAAATTTAGTTGAGATTTCAAACCAGGGTGTCAGAGCAAGCCCTACATCAGAGCCGCAGTCATAAAAGAAATAAAGTTGACTTAAAGCTGAAAAGAGTCTTTTTTTGGGTGCTGAAAAAAATCAGAGGCCACAAATCATACAAAAAAAATAATGAAATGGCTAAAGTATAAATGCACAACTGGCCAATGACTGAGCAGTTTCTCCACCTCCAGCCCATAACAGAAATCCAGAGTCAGTGGGGACTCGGTGGGCCCCATAAAGATAGAAACAGCTCCTCCAACATCACACCTGGCTGCCAAAAATTGAGCTCCCTTCCTAAACAAAGAAACCCTGCACTTGTAGGGTCCGGGGGCCTGCATTTAGTCTAAAAAAAATACAATATTTAAAAAAAAAAGAACAAGACTTGGTCAGACCCCAGAAATAGTCCAAAGAGTTTCTGTTGGACTCAAAGGCTGGACCTAAATAATTAAAATGTTCTTCCAAATATGGTCTCCATTTCACATCCTACTACCAGAAGCCCAAACCGTAAATATTTGATGTGTGTATCCACAGCAGCATATGCCAAACTACAGTTAATTACAAACAGTCTGTTTATACCGGCTGTTCTGACTGTTTTATCATTGTGTATGTTAAGTAAACCGACAGTCATTTGCAGAGCAAACCAATCGGTCCATATATGGCTTTAGAAGCAGCTGGTGTTTTTATTGTTGCAGAAGATGCAGCAGTTGTTGGCCTTTATTGGACGACTTCAGCAAGGTCTCGCTCCGAAGCGCGCACACGCGTCACTGGCTCCAGGGTGGACACATGGCTGCGAACGGTCCGCGTCGGTTCTTACCCACAAGCTCTTTGGGGACCTCTGACACTTCTTCGCCCATTTCGCTGCGGGTAAAGAGTCTCTCAGAACCAGCCGGGAGAATGTCCGCTCGGAGGTGTCAGGTGGTGCCCACGCCGGTCACACGCCTTCCTCCGCCTCTCGCCTCGTCCGGACAATGTAAGCGCGATTTCCTGCGCTCATCTCGTTCTGCTGCGCGGAGGGTCCAGGGGCAGTCTGCTGCAGGAAGGCGAGGGATAGATGAGAATAAAAAAACAATAGCCCTAACCCTACGATCCCCTTGAAACGCCAGCTGAATCTGCGTCCCGCGGACATGAAACTGCCGGGAGCTTTAACACGTCCTTCCCCGCTTTGGGTCCCACCGTAAAAGCGACACCAGCCAATCGTGGCACCGGGAGTCCCTCCCCTTTCGATGATGCCACAGCGAGGAGCCGATGCGGTGCCGGTGCTGCGTGGCGTGGCCAGAAGAGGCGTTGCTAGTGGCGACCGACGTCAACGACGGACAGAGATCCATAAGTAGGAGAGAGCGACCTCTAGCGGCCGGATGTGGAGTTACACCCACCCCGATGATCGTTGATGGAGGCAGGGGGCCTTCTTTCCTGCTCATCTGTGAATAAAACTAAGTGTAAAAATCGCACACCTGCAATATCGATGCAGGTACCACGCAAGATGTTTTATTTTACTTTTTTTTTTTAATGGAAGCATATTTTAAGGATGTGTTAAGCACTTCTTTGTTATTTCCATGCGACTGTAAATACGCACAAGTTGTCAACCACCATCTTTTTTCATTCATCAACATTTTTTGAACCAATGTCACTGGAACTCCTCCATTTCACTGATTTTATTAGAGCACGTAAAGTCATGGCTGCTGTTCTTCAGATAAAGTCAAAGAGAAGAAAAACTTCCCTGGATTCATGATCGTATTGGGGAATAATTACTCATCTATTTTATACTTGGTTGTAAATTACAAATAAAATATAGCACTCTTGATTTTTTCTTTTATTTCAAATGTTACCTTATATTATTTCCAGTTTGCCTAATTGAAATAGGTGGCCAGTTTTTGTGGCTAATACTGTGACAGACAGACAGACGGACAGAGCATGCGAACACTTCTTTGTAGCTTATTTGAATTGACCTAAAGAAAGAACACTTTCTAACACCCAGCCAACCACCTGGCTGCAGCACCACCCCTGACGACTTTGTAGAAAGCATCCGACAAGCAACTGAGTTCAGACTAAAGTTTTATAGACAACTGTGTGTTTTCACTGACACTCACACAGTACTTCATTTATATTTGTGCTTCAGTGTCATTCTGCAATTTTAATATTTTAAGTTTCCTCCAAGTACAAATATTATACTAAGAATAAACTCATTTTAAAACACTAAATATCCAGCGCAGTAGGGAACATTAACACGCAGTACACATTCATTTCTAGTTGAAATAAAAAAATAGAATTACCGTCCGATAGTAATTTCAGGTGGGAAAAATACCAAAACTGAACTTCCGCGTCAAATTAAAGAGCAGCCTGGGTTCTGCTGCTGAATGCCAGCCAACGTTTTCTCCAGTTTGTTTGCCAGTGAGTTGCGCTGCACCCTCCTCAGCGTCTCCAACAGTATCCGCGGACGAATCCTGGCCAGCCGAGACGTCATCTGCTCCAGCAAGGGACCCCTCTGTTTGGGGACCGACTGTCCCAGCGTGGACCTGACAGAAGGAGGTGGCGTGTGTGAGCGGAAAGAGAGGTGAGCGGAAGAAAAAGAGATTTGAACTCATTTAGAAAACTATCAAGCTTACCTGCCGATCAATCTCCTCATTTTCTTCGGGCGCATCTTGTGCGTCCCGAAGAATCCAGCGATGAACGACCTGTAGGTCTCACCTACAAAAAAAGTTGAATCATGAGATTCTTATTGACTAAAAAAGCACACGCGTTGCTGTTGGTGATTTATTTATCCTTTCAGAACTGACCTCTTCTGGCCAAGTCCTCGCAGGTGCCGCACAGTGCGTCCTGGGAGGCTGATCCGTTGAGGAGCGCCGTCTGTCCCGGCGCGCATTCCTGGTGTTTTACGCACGGTTCGTTCGCAGAAGACGAATTGGAGAAATACCCATCGACACAGCGTTCACACACCGTGTCCGTTTCTGACGTTCCTGCAAGAAGATAAAAAATATAGATTATTAATAATTTTGTGTCCTCGGAGAGTCCACAATCTTAAAAGATTACTGCGCAAAAATAAACATAACAGCGCATGTGGGATGCGCGTTTGCAGCATTAGATATTGTATACCTTTGACTTTGACCCCCAGTCCGGGCTGGCACTCTGAGTGACTGAAGCAGAAGCCCGAGGAAGAATATAAGCCCTCCTTACACCGGCAGACCCTGTCGTTGGTGGCCGAGCACTCTTTCGCCACCTCTTGGCTGTCATCGCAATAGTTGCTGCAGTACAAACACCTGGGCAGGTAGTTCCACAGCTCGGTAAATTGGTTCTCCTCGCATGGCAGACACTTGGTCGGCGTGGAGGGGGTGCAGTGCGCGGCCAAGTGCGTTCCTGGCCGACATTTGTCACAGAGGAGAGTTTTCCCGGTGGACGGGTCGTGGTGCTCGTAGGTAGGGATCGAATCCACCACAAAACCCAGAGCGCAAAGGGAGGAAGCAGGACCAGCAGCAGGTACTGTGGAGAGAACCGACCACGTTCTTAACGTTCTAGTACTACAAATGAACAAGAAAGATGCTTTTCCTCTACTGGTTATCGTGGAACACCAGTGTGACGTCATCGACGCGCCCCAAAGTGGCTCCTGACTTAATTTGGGAAATTCCTGGATTAAAGATGGAGTAAACAGAGCTAGACCTACAAAGAACAACATTTCACAACATCTTTGCTCTGGGAAATTGCGTGTTTTGAGCAAATCAATTCGCCAGGTCGTTGGAATATTTGCACTGAAGCTGAAGTCTGGATAAACGAAACTGCACGTTTCCTTTCAACTGCATTATTAAAAGAAAAAGTGCGCGTTATTGGGGGGGGGGGGGTTTTTTATTTACACAAAAACAATCACTATACTCCCAAATAATTCCAAAAAAAAACTATAACAAAAAATTATTTTAAATAGTTTAAAATAAAGCGCACTTAACTTTTCTCCTCAATTAAAAAAAATTTATAATTTAAAAAAAAAAAATAATCTTTACCAACCCTAAATAAAACCACCTCAACTTATTACCTTATTTTATTTCATTTTCCTTTTTCCCCCTTCCTATTATTTCCTACTCTCCTATCCT
>CAAE01014587.1:422561-445779 GCA_000180735.1 Tetraodon nigroviridis | reverse complement strand
GATGCCACAGCGAGGAGCCGATGCGGTGCCGGTGCTGCGTGGCGTGGCCAGAAGAGGCGTTGCTAGTGGCGACCGACGTCAACGACGGACAGAGATCCATAAGTAGGAGAGAGCGACCTCTAGCGGCCGGATGTAGAGTTACACCACCCCGATGATCGTTGATGGAGGCAGGGGGCCTTCTTTCCTGCTCATCTGTGAATAAAACTAAGTGTAAAAATCGCACACCTGGAATATCGATGCAGGTACCACGCAAGATGTTTTATTTTACTTTTTTTTTTTAATGGAAGCATATTTTAAGGATGTGTTAAGCACTTCTTTGTTATTTCCATGCGACTGTAAATACGCACAAGTTGTCAACCACCATCTTTTTTCATTCATCAACATTTTTTGAACCAATGTCACTGGAACTCCTCCATTTCACTGATTTTATTAGAGCACGTAAAGTCATGGCTGCTGTTCTTCAGATAAAGTCAAAGAGAAGAAAAACTTCCCTGGATTCATGATCGTATTGGGGAATAATTACTCATCTATTTTATACTTGGTTGTAAATTACAAATAAAATATAGCACTCTTGATTTTTTCTTTTATTTCAAATGTTACCTTATATTATTTCCAGTTTGCCTAATTGAAATAGGTGGCCAGTTTTTGTGGCTAATACTGTGACAGACAGACAGACGGACAGAGCATGCGAACACTTCTTTGTAGCTTATTTGAATTGACCTAAAGAAAGAACACTTTCTAACACCCAGCCAACCACCTGGCTGCAGCACCACCCCTGACGACTTTGTAGAAAGCATCCGACAAGCAACTGAGTTCAGACTAAAGTTTTATAGACAACTGTGTATTTTCACTGACACTCACACAGTACTTATTTATATTTGTGCTTCAGTGTCATTCTGCAATTTTAATATTTTAAGTTTCCTCCAAGTACAAATATTATACTAAGAATAAACTCATTTTAAAACACTAAATATCCAGCGCAGTAGGGAACATTAACACGCAGTTACACATTCATTTCTAGTTGAAATAAAAAAATAGAATTACCGTCCGATAGTAATTTCAGGTGGGAAAAATACCAAAACTGAACTTCCGCGTCAAATTAAAGAGCAGCCTGGGTTCTGCTGCTGAATGCCAGCCAACGTTTTCTCCAGTTTGTTTGCCAGTGAGTTGCGCTGCACCCTCCTCAGCGTCTCCAACAGTATCCGCGGACGAATCCTGGCCAGCCGAGACGTCATCTGCTCCAGCAAGGGACCCCTCTGTTTGGGGACCGACTGTCCCAGCGTGGACCTGACAGAAGGAGGTGGCGTGTGTGAGCGGAAAGAGAGGTGAGCGGAAGAAAAAGAGATTTGAACTCATTTAGAAAACTATCAAGCTTACCTGCCGATCAATCTCCTCATTTTCTTCGGGCGCATCTTGTGCGTCCCGAAGAATCCAGCGATGAACGCCCTGTAGGTCTGACCTACAAAAAAAGTTGAATCATGAGATTCTTATTGACTAAAAAAGCACACGCGTTGCTGTTGGTGATTTATTTATCCTTTCAGAACTGACCTCTTCTGGCCAAGTCCTCGCAGGTGCCGCACAGTGCGTCCTGGGAGGCTGATCCGTTGAGGAGCGCCGTCTGTCCCGGCGCGCATTCCTGGTGTTTTACGCACGGTTCGTTCGCAGAAGACGAATTGGAGAAATACCCATCGACACAGCGTTCACACACCGTGTCCGTTTCTGACGTTCCTGCAAGAAGATAAAAAATATAGATTATTAATAATTTTGTGTCCTCGGAGAGTCCACAATCTTAAAAGATTACTGCGCAAAAATAAACATAACAGCGCATGTGGGATGCGCGTTTGCAGCATTAGATATTGTATACCTTTGACTTTGACCCCAGTCCGGGCTGGCACTCTGAGTGACTGAAGCAGAAGCCCGAGGAAGAATATAAGCCCTCCTTACACCGGCAGACCCTGTCGTTGGTGGCCGAGCACTCTTTCGCCACCTCTTGGCTGTCATCGCAATAGTTGCTGCAGTACAAACACCTGGGCAGGTAGTTCCACAGCTCGGTAAATTGGTTCTCCTCGCATGGCAGACACTTGGTCGGCGTGGAGGGGGTGCAGTGCGCGGCCAAGTGCGTTCCTGGCCGACATTTGTCACAGAGGAGAGTTTTCCCGGTGGACGGGTCGAGGTGCTCGTAGGTAGGGATCGAATCCACCACAAAACCGCAGAGCGCAAAGGGAGGAAGCAGGACCAGCAGCAGGTACTGTGGAGAGAACCGACCACGTTCTTAACGTTCTAGTACTACAATGAACAAGAAAGATGCTTTTCCTCTACTGGTTATCGTGGAACACCAGTGTGACGTCATCGACGCGCCCCAAAGTGGCTCCTGACTTAATTTGGGAAATTCCTGGATTAAAGATGGAGTAAACAGAGCTAGACCTACAAAGGACAACATTTCACAACATCTTTCTCTGGGAAATTGCGTGTTTTGAGCATATCAATTCGCCAGGTCGTGGGTATATTTGCACTGAAGCTGAAGTCTGGATAAACGAAACTGCACGTGTCCTTTCAACTGCATTATTAGGAGAGAAAGTGCCCTCCGCCCCCTCCCCACACACACACACACACACACACACACACACACACACACACACACACACACACACACACACACACTATGCGCCCCAATGACTCCGTGAGAAAACTATAAGCATACCTGACTTTAAGTGGTCTAGACTAAAGGACATCACTTTTCTCCTGAATTTAGATACTTATCACTTTTAAAAACAAAAATCTTGACCAGCCCTAAATGAACCAGCTGAACATCATAGCTGACTGAACTACATCATGAAAAAAAGGTCTCACCATGATTGCCTTCTTGCCTTTGCTGCTGTTAAAACAGACTTGAGAGGAGATTCAAACTTGAATTTATAGGGAAAACGTTTGGGGGCGTGTGTCTGTGGTAGCAAATGTGTAAAACCTCAAAGGTCAGAGATTACTAGAGATCCTTAATCTGTACCATTTTGGATTATTTTCAGTTGGAAATTTTGAGACTCTGAAATTTACTTTGTAACGTCTTTCATTACAAGAAACTTTCGGTTGTTCAAAATTCAAATAAAATCATCCTCTGCAAACTGGTTGTCGTAACACGACGTCAGCCTTTTCCATTACACACGGTGATGTGTAAAAGCTGAGTCAAATCCTGTGTATCTTCTGTCATTTCCTTTAAGTTTCTGACACGAGACAGCAACCATGCAGCGGCGTGCAGCTAGACCAGAGAAACCCCCTTTTACCTGCAGCTCGTGTTTCGTGTCAGCATATTCTTCAATCTCAATGACAGTTTTTGCATTTCAGTGTTTTTTTGATTTTTGCTTTCAGATCACAACCTCCTCTTTCCACCAAGCACACATCTCCTAATATACGTGCATTTTTTAAAAATAAAAAACAGCTTTTTATTAGGTAAAGGTATAATAGGTCAGATTAGGCCAGAGGAACAGTCTGCTAACCCTGCAGTGATGCATTAAAAGATATTGTGGTAAAAGATCACAAAGAAGGCCAATGATGCAGTAAATACAGGATGTGAACAATGTAACCTTTTCAGCATTGGTCATCAGTTAACACCACATAAGATGCAATTTTATTTGACTTTATTTATCTCTTACTTTGAAGTCGGCCAAAACAAGCCTGTAAATGCCAGCAATGTCAAATAGGGTCCATAAATATTTCTTTCCTGCACAAACACAGACAGAATGTCTTTTCAAACGGATAAAAATGTTATAAAAGACATTACTTTTTTTACAAACTCGTTTTAATCAGAGCATTAGTGTCTACACAAGCTTAAATGGGATCAGTATGACAAAAATACACAATGAAGAACATAGGTTTCAAAATGTAAATGTGAAACACATTAAACAAAAAGAGTTTGCAGCATTTGGATCAGATAAAGTAAAAACAAGCCTTTACATATTAGATAAACAAAGAAATGCTCTCCTTTATACATTCATAAAGCTGACAATTAAAAAATAAAATAAATGAGCTTTGATTGCTGACAGTCCAAACCAACAAACAAAGAAAAAACTGTAGGAAAAGCACATAAATCATTATAAAATGATTCATTTCTCTCAATCAACAAGAAAGCAACAATAATACAAACACAACAGCCAGCTTTCTTTCATAAAATAGTGTAATATTTACGATTTTAAATAGTGTTTTTCTTTCACAGACTGGTCAGAAAGTTCATTTTTTTCCTTTGCTAAATGATTGTTATTTCCTTTTTAGTCATTCAACTCATTGCTGCAGACTGATAAATGGAGACTGAGGGTGAATTTAGTAACATCTCTGGTTTTGATGAAAGAATTGGACTAAAAACGAGGTCTCGTTCCAAGCCTCGGAGTGCTCTAAAGTCCTGATATAAAATCAGCTCTTTCTTCTCTGCTTACGTTCTCTTTGTACCATGTTTTTGTTATTCATTGAGCGGCTTAAGAGCTTTAAAACACGTCTCGTCCTGCAGCATGCTGACAAACATCTTCTCGTACAACTTGTGTGCGGAGTTGGCTCCGATGATGCGGCTGATCTTCTTCAGGCCTCGGAGCAGGTAGCGTGGCGCCTCCCTGCTGCGCATCACCCTCAGACTGTGCGAACAGGCCTTTGGCCAGATCTAGGTCGTAGTTGGCCATCTGCCAGAGGTGAAGCAGCTGTAGGATGTACTGCCTGGGGAGGCAGGACGAAACCACGGCCAGGACGTCTTCCTGACCAACTCTGACCCCCGGCAAGCTGTCGGCCACGATCAGGAGGTCGTTCAGGGTCAGGTTTTTTAAGCTGTTGCAGCGGGAAACTTTCCTCTCACAGTGGTGCACCCCTGGAAGGACACGCTCGTCAGTACAAGGGATCAAACACAGGACCCAATCAGGACGCAGCGTCGCGACCACACCTCGTATAATGCCGTACAGCTTGTCCTGGTCCTTGTTGCGCTCCCGCCAAAGCCGCAGCAGCTGGAGGACCTGCTGCTGCGGGGAGCAGGTCTTCTTCAACCTCTCAAGACTCTTGCGATCCACCTTGCGTCCAGGAAGACTCTCCAGCAGCCTCTCCAACGGCACGGATGACAGCCGCAGAGAGGACAGCGATTGATAAACGGCCTCCTCACAGAGCGTCAAATCTAGGAAGAGAAAAAAAAAGGTTAAAACCTCCACCAAAAACCTCCATGCTGCGGAATCACTAGGGTTGTTAAAGTCCACTTATACAACACCCTATGATGACCGATCACATGATAATGTAAAATAGCTATGTTTTTGATGAGTCACAGCATTGCTAAATGTGACCACGATCGTTTCCTTAAACACAACTCCATTCATTTCACTGTAGAGGAATTTTGCTTGATTTTTTTTTGCCTGGTCAGACGTGAACCACAGTGACTCATCCTGCTGACACAGGATCACAACTTCGACACGCGCCTGAATCGATACAAATTATTAAATAAAACACGTAAGGTCTTAACCTCTGACATTTGCCCGTGTTATTCTGCAGCCAGATTAGCTTGTTAGACGGCGTCGGAGCACGCTGGAAACACAATCTATCGCTCCAAGTGTTCTCGTCACAGAGGTTTCCTCCTGAGTACACACGGCTGTGTTTACACTAGATCTGACTATGTGCTTTGGAGTTCCATCAGCCTATTACATGTCTGGATTTGTTTATGCATGTTTGTGTGTGTGACTGTTGGAAGATTTCCCCTCATCCAGGTCCTCACTGACCACCGCTGGCATCAGTCGGCAGAGCCAAACCAAACTGAACCCATCTGTGCTGCAACCCATGCTGCGCTGATGAGGCTTGCACTATTCTGCTGGACTACCACACAGAAACTTCACCAACAACAACAAAACTCCTAATGGCAGGAAACTCACCTAACACAAACACAAACCTGACAGCTGATTGTGATGTTTTACCTGCCTGATCGTTGGGTTCTTAACACACTGACGCTACAACCCTGGGGGTTTCTCTAAACCGTGTAGCAACTCTGGGAAGTTCACATTCTTGTGAGTTTAGAAACAATAAAACAGCAGCAGCCTGTGGTGATCTAGGCCACAGGTAAACATTAATGTTTGTGGACGTGTCAGCGTCCCTGGGGGGCGGTGGTTTTGTGTCGTGGTTAATGCGGTGGCATCGTGTGCCGAGGTCTGCACGTCTGTGTGTTCCTGGGGATTCTGAGGGTCCAGGAATTTTAAGCACATTTTTATGTTTTGTTTGTGTGTGTGTGTCTTCTGTGTCCTCTTTGCCTATTTACTAGACCTGTCGCTCGGGTCATTTATCCCGAGCCTCGACGACAGCCGTGCCTGAAACATGCCGTTCATCCCCGCGCTCTGTTTTGTTCCTCCTCTGTGTTGATATTTAGACATGCGAGATTTTGGGAAAGAATGGAATCTGGACGCCAACCTGACCGAGGAAATCCCCCACGCGCAGAGGAGAAAAATGTCGGAGGGGATTTGGTCTGTTTCTGATACAAAGCTGTTGACAATTGGGGTTTTGTCAAGAAAACATCATCGCATGCGTTCCAAAGCCTCCCCAACCCTAGCCCTGTCAGCGGCGGGGTCCTGATCGTCTCACCGTTGTGGCACAGAGTGTGGTGATGAGAGCACTCCAGCATGGCTGCCTTGTCCTGGGTAGCACAGAGGGTGTCCATCACCGACGTGCCCCACCTCAGGGTCTTGAAACCCAGATTGGAGCAGTTCTTGTGGGGCCGACAAGGCTCGGTGGAGGAGTCACTGGCGGAGAAGTGACCAACAGGACAGTGTTCACACACTGTGTCACTCACTGGTGTGCCTTCAAAGAGATGAACACATGTGCTCAGTTGCACCATTTTAAGAGATTTATCCTCATAAAAAAAACCATTAAGGCTGACAAAGGGCTTCATTAAAATCGATTATTCTGTTTTATCCAGTCACACCAAGGCACTATTCTGTGTTCTTGTTCTGATTATACGCAAAAGATTTCTAAGAACTGTGACCACAGTGACCTGTAACTGCCAATCAGCACGGGAGATGAGTGCAATCCTGGAAGTGACTTCTGCTTCAGTTTTGCTTTCACATGGGAAATATCACATCACTGAACGTGTCACTGCTGTGACATGTCAAAAACTGCAAGGCTAGGTGTTCTCTCGTGGAGAACATCCGGGCTGACGGGCAGAAAATGTCAGATCAAATGCTGAAGGCCAAAGTTCACCTTTAGCTCTTCGTGACAGAAAGTAAATATTTCTTTGCAATAACTTCCCCAAAAATCAATGTTTCGTGTCCATTCTGGGCCACAAAAACCCATGCCCATGTCATTCCTGATTAACATGACTACACTGCATAATGTCTTTTAAACCTTCATTGTTTACAGGTATTTAAATTGAAAAAAAAAATGTTGCAGCTGATTATTTCATATCAGTGAATGCATGATTTCTGACTGAATTTTACATGAACGTTACAGGAGGAGAGAAATTCCAACCCAGAGTAAAAATACAATAGAAGGATAACTATAATAACTACTTAAAACTACTAAAAACATTTTGGTTTTCCTCTGTCTGATAATCAATATTATATCGACAAATGGGTTATTTCCTGCTGCAGTATGTGAAGTGGAACAATGACCTATTAATAAACCCTCCTCTTTTTTTTATTTTTAATCAGCGCAGGATAGAAACAAAATTGAGTGGGTGGACAATTCGCCTGTTTATCAAATGTAACCTTTTAAGAGTTTCCCCATATCGCTGCATCCTGTGTTCCTGTCTGCGCAGTGAACATGAAAACATGAAACCGCATGCACACGGCAAAGTCATTATGTTTCCTGTGATGTCAAAGAAGACGAAACACTACGTGATAATGAGTGATATACAGAAATGGGGTGCACACAGTCATCAATCTGTTTGAAAATACCAGTTTTTAGCAATAATTTATCTAATAAAAGTTATTTCTATCTCTGCAGCAGTAGGAATAACTGCCTTTTGTAACAGGGAGGAAGACGAGGACAAAAAGAGGAGGAGAGGAGAAAATGAAAGTGTTCAGTTCTGGGGTTTTTTTCTATTTTTTTGCGATCTGTGCTCCAAAGGTCTGACCCACAGCTTGTTGGCATGACAGCACACCTATGAGGTGAGCGATCTAAGCGCTGCACCACTGGAGCAAAACACTGATGCTCCAGGATTTACAGTTTGGAATGTCACCAAACACTGTGGTTCACCTGACATATACAAAAGGGACATATGGAGGCTACGCTGCACATGCATACTTGATCACATGGTGATAGTTGGTTCGTTGGGGAATAGATGGAATGATGCTGTTTATCGTTTCCAGGTTTTATCCTCTCCAATATGCTGAACTGGCAAAATCGTGACATTTATGGAAAATATTATGATCCATCCTCACACTGTAAAAACTGTCAGGATGACTTTTTCTTTCCGTAAACATCTTCCTTCAGAAATGCCCAGTATTTGTGTGTTGCCCTCGTGGGGAAATAAACACCGCTTTCCACTTTATTTATTTAGATATTTTTAATTTAAACCAGGACACTGTGCCAGGCCTCAACAAGCAGTTCCATCTTTCTTTCATTTGTTGCAGGTTACAATGGACTTATCATAGGGGGCAGATTAAAAATAGGTAAGAAATGTGTAAATGAGTAGGAACATGCAAGACTAATTAATTCTTGCTAATAAAATATATATATATTATCATCAGAAATAGGTCTTACCCTCAGAATGAGAGAAAAATAAGAGAGAAAGGAGAGACAGGCTAAAATAAAAAGGAATTAAAGGAAAAAAATATAAAGGGTTTCTGTTTTAAAAATAACAAACCCACAAACCAAACAGCCATGCAGACAATACAAACTGTTCTTATTTTTTTTAAAGCTACTTTTTTAACCACTGATCTTAAGGCAGTGACACAGGTTTTATGGTCAAATATTCTACTCCCAAAGAAAAGTAAAGGTAAGCCTGTTCTTACCTGCTGCTTTCACGCCATAGCCAGGCGCGCAGCTGCTGTGTGCGATGCAAAACTCCACCACTAGGTGGTAGCCTGGAGCGCACTCGCAGAGCTGATCATGTGTCCTGTTGCACTGCTGCTTGACAAGCTGCCTCTCTTTACACACCTGAGGACACACACACACGCACAAAAGCAGTCATGCACACCTGTTGCATGTAAAATTAAACTGGTACTGAATAAAAAAGTAATGGAGGATATAAATACTCATTGTGTATTTTTTTTTTTTAAATTCTGCAGAAAAAAACATGTGCATCTTTTAAGAACCTAAATAGATTTGTTGAATACTTGGATTTATACGTACTGAGGTGCAGAACTGGCATGTATCTCCCCAGTGCCAATTCTCTGCAAAATGCTTCTCGGGGCAGGCCTGACACTCTGTAGGAGCATCAGCGCTGCAGTGACTCTTCACGGCCGTTCCTGGTGGACACTGGTTGCACATCAGGAGCTCTGATGTCACAGGGTCAAGGTATTGGTATTTTGGTGGGTCATCCTGTTGCTGGAAGGCCCAGGAAAGGGAAGCAGTAATAAGCTGCAGGGGGGAAAAAAACGAGTATTTTAGCATTGACAGCAGTAAAATGCATGTAAATTATGATGTGAATTACTTTTTTTTTTTGTTGTTGTTCTGAAGCACTTCCCCAACCAACCTTCCAGTAAAAGAGAGTTCACAAAGAGGTTACAATAAGGTCTTGGTGGAGAAGATCCTGAGGTGACCTATCCCTACTCTACAGAAGTCATTTCGGTCAGGCTTCAGCGTCAAGGACACATCTCCCGCTCAGCATCGCAGACGGCACAACTAAACGTTCATCACTGATTGGCTGCAGCCACCAAGTCAGGATCAGGCTGAAAACGTATGATCAGTCAGCAAGCCTGTCTGACATACAGCAGATCAATGGCGCATGCACGCCAGATGTCACAGATGTCTCTTCACTAAAGCAGCGTAGCTGTTCTTTCTGCGGACTTTCCCGTTGGCCAGGGCAAGTCTTCTCTGCTTGGACAAAATAACAATAGGCTGTTCTTACATTGTGTGCGTGTGTGTATATGCTCGTCTGCGGTTTTTCTTGTTCCCGCCACATTCATGCCTGGATCTTCCAAAAATGAATGAAAAATGCAGAAATCAGGAGTGCACAATGAAGAAATGTGTTTGTTACTGCTTGTGCAGACATGGATGTGTGTTGTGTGTCGCTGATTGCTATGTATTCGCCTCTCCTGGATGCTGTTTATAAAAAGAGCTGTCAGAGGTTGCTGGGCTTTCCCTTGTCTGCATGAGCGCAACGTGCACATTTCTCATTTACTTTTAACTTGTAAACAATAAAACGAGACCAACGGTAAAACTTAAATACAGTATAGACTATTATAAAAACATTTATCTGACCACTGGTCTCCTGTGTTCTTTTGTTCTTAAACTTAATGAAGTAATCTTATCGATTACCCAAAAAAGACATTTTGCAAAAGGGAGCAAAAACAAAACTGCAGCTTTGCTTTATTCAGTTTTTTTTTTTCTCCATAACGCAATGCAGGTCATATCAAGTACAGTAAAAATAGACAAATTTAAGATATTTTACCCTCTTCTTCAAACAGTTTGGCAAGTGCAACGTTTCCCCGAAAAATCCTACAGATCTGTGAGGGCCAGCCTGCTGGGAGACGTTCACCCCCACGTGGTGCTGAGCAGTACCATGTGTCAGTAGCATGTGTGGCCACTGCAGGGATCAAACCCATAATCATGGCCTTGGTTTTACAATTAAGAAGTGAATATGGACGATATTAAGCTCTGAAGCCACATTCAATTATTCAGAGCGAGTGTAAGGGTGGTGTACACTGAGGGAGGCTCAGATGGGGTTTGGTGAATGTTATATATGGGTACACTTGTTGCTGCAGACTTTGGTGGGACTATCAGACTGTCATCAATCACGAGGTCCAGGGAGCCTGAGCACATGTGGAAAATATGGCTTTTGTTTTTTCTTCTTTTTACAGCTAAATTAAAGCACGGAGTTGAAACTAGACCCATGATTAGGTAGGTAAAATATGCAAGCTTACACACACAAAATAACTGTTCAGTTGTGTTGCTCTAATCATTAGCACATCCTAAATACTGGCTGATTATATGACGCACTGAAATGAACTCAACTTGTGTGTGTGTGTGTGTGCGCACACATGTGTGCACACACAACACTCATTGCTCAAAAACAGAGGGTGAACCTTTCACCCTCTTTATCTTCTCAGAAGATCAACATCAGGCATGACTGCTGGAAACCCAAATTACACAGCAGCCAGGTTCCACAGACAGCTGCAATTCCACTGTTAGCATAATTAGAGAAAGACTCAACAAGATGGATGTCCTACATGAAAGCTGGCTGCTCAGGGGAAAGGAAGGATAGAAGTATGAAGGCAATGACTGTGGTTTACCTTGGAGCATTGTATTTAGGGCAGCAGCTTTATGTAAATGACTGTAACTGATGAAAACACAAAAAGCAAAGCTATTCACAATAGAGAGCCAATTTTATTTACAGCAGGTGACATCAACCTGAAATAGCACACCCCAGGTTTAAATTGCCTCATTTGTCATATGATCTGTTTCTGTGAAACTCGGCAAAATACACACAGAAAAATCTGTGTTATCCTCCACAACTCAGTAAAAGAAGTGGAAAAACCATCAAAAAAGGTGTAAATATCTGGTCTGTCTTTGGCAAACAGGGACTTTGCAGTCGTTAATTCTTTTCAATTGGAACACCTACAGTCGACTTATCTACAGTCAGATTCAGCTGTATGATCAGGAGCGCAGAATGTTGCAGTAACACTTGATATCATCCATAAAAAAAAATGCAAGCGCCCAATTTAACACAGACAAAAAAGCAACAAACACAGCTAACAACTATTCACATGCACAGGGATGAGAGAAGGGGAGACAAATGTCCTTATATTCTACCATATTATATAATGGTCCTGCACAATTTTCACTCTATGTGCAAAATACAGAAAATCATCTAAAAAAATCCACGGTTCAGAAATATAATATATACATGAAAAAACAGAAGGACAGTTTTAGGTTTATGGTGTGAGAAGAGCCCAAGGCAGCGAGGGACCAAACCACACCTCACCAATGTACCCAGACGGCACATGGCTTCAGTTAGCTGCAGAATGCAGGTGGTTTGAGGGGGATTCCAGCAGTGTGTGTGTGTGTGTGTGTGTGTGTGTGTGAGAGAGAGAGAGAGGGTTGGGGGGGAGAGAGTGAGAGAGACAAAAAAAAGAAAGGAGAGAGAAGGAGGAGCAGAAGATAATTATTCCGTTTCTGACTGGTCCTCAAATGTCAGAGGTCAGTTTGAGGGTTAAGAGGTTTGGTTCAGGATTTCACCATCCACTCAGTGACCATGAGGTGATTTTAGAAAAATACTTAAAACTGTCATCATTTGAAAGCTTAACTGTAGAGATGGGGATAACACACACCACACACACGTAACACCCCCCCCTCTGCTACCCCACAAACACACATACACACATGCAGCACACGCACGCTCACAAACTTCTGCTATCAGTCCTACTGTTGAGAGAAAAGGGGAAGTCTGACGGACGGAAGCTGCTTCCACAGGTGACCAAACGTTTGTGCGTGTTTGTTTAAAACGTGTCGATCCTTATTTCCACACACCCTCTGTGAAAAACAAATGAGACGAGTGCCGTCCGTCAGTCTGTCCCAGTGACCCACTGGGTGTCTGGTTTAGGGAAGTTACTGTCAACGGCCTCCACTGAGTGATGGATAGGAGGAAGATAAAAATGAAGACAACAACAGAGGGAACATACAGTACGCCATGAAAACATGCCTGAAGCGTGCACAAACTGGTGCAGGGTTGCATGTTCCCCTCATTATCAGACCTAAGATAATGTTTTGGAAACATATAATTAGGCGGGCGAGTATGAAGGATCAGGAGCGGTGCCGATTGAGCGACTGGCTGCATGTTGGAGTTGACTGAGATGACTGACTCATTAGTTGGCTGCATACAGTAGAAGCTTGTTTAGCTGGTACAAAAAAAAAAAAAATACTGCCTGACGAACCCCAGGGCGGACAGATGCAGGAACACTACGTCAGACGTTACAGAAACAAAATCCTGCTTACTTTAGGCAGGTAGTGGAGGGTAGCTTTTTAAAAGAGTTGCATGCAGAAAGCACATGAGGCACAAGCATTCATCTGTACATCTGTCAGTGGCGTGGAATAAATATACAGGAGGCATTTGATGGAGATAGAACAGCATTTAGTGTGTCTTTTTTCTGAAAAAGCTCTCTGTAGATGAACACGTGCAACAGCCATAAAAGGCCTCAACACAGCTGAGAGCCTGAAAGTTGAGCATGAAGCAAGCTGCTCTTGAGGCACAAGCTCAGAAAAAGAAGGCTTTCAGAAGTGCTGCAGAAGGAATTAGAGTCATGACGCACGTGGCAAACACCATGCTGGCAGCCCAGCGTCTCCGGTGATGCCTGACAGGTTTCATTTGTGTATGGGTGTAGCTTTTTGGTTCCTGATCAAAGAGAATCTGTCCTCCGCTGTCTTATTTGCAGCACTGATTGAGTGCATAAAGGAAAATCATGAACTTTCAAAGCTGAGGAGTTTCATCTGATTCTCCGGATTAATCAATACCTAATCAAACCCATATTTAATCATTTATACAGTAGCGTGCTTCAACAACTGCATGCAAATCAGGGATATGAGCACACAAAATGCAGGTGCTCCATTGTGGACCTTCTATTTAGTCACGGGGAGGAACAAATCCTGGTTCTCCATCTAAATTATAGAAATATATGCAAGAAGGGAAATATAGCAGAGTAGTTTTTATAGGCTTAACAGCTCAAATGGTTTAAATCGGAAAAACAAGTGCAGCATAGGGGAAATATCCTGAGTTGCACAATAATATCTCCGAAAAAGACGCCAGTCCCGACAACGACCCGTGCGTCAACTGAGCCAAAACAAACAAACAAACCTCCGACGCACGCCAATAAGAATAAGCATGACAGCTGTGGTAAATGCATTTCACAGCCGCGCGCAAGCCTGACTGAGCATTTGAGCTCTCCGACACTTAAATTGATCGTGCAGGTTTCGCAGGCTTCCTCAGGCAGGCGCAAAATAATCCACATATCGCAACAGTCCGTCGGTAGAAGGGAGAACCCGAGCTGTCCTCCTGCGCTCCTGGAGACCACACCGGATCATCGTGATGAAGAGGATGGAAAAAAAAAAAATCTATTTTCATTACTACTCACCAATATCAGTTTCATCATCGGGTTGGATTTCGCCGTCCGAGCGCAATTCCCTGATGCGTAAAAGTGGACTGCGATGTGATGGGGACTCCATCACAGATGACTACTTATACAGCGCCGGGAGAGAGAGAGAGGGAGAGAGAGGGAGAGAGGAGAGAGAGATCGCACCCACGTTATTGTTCACTGCACAGTTTAGAGATCCCCCTCTCTCTCTCTCTCCTCCCATCTCCTAAAAATAAATGCTTGCATCCTTCTGATTACGCAAAGTTGAGAGGGCGAGAGTAGCGCGGTGACTTACAAATAAAACCCCCTGTCTGAAGATGATGTAAGCTTCATTCATTAAATTAACCTTTAAACGGCCACGCTCCACACAAATCCACAATAGAACAGGATTTCGTCAACGTGATGAGGAACAATGGGGGGAAATGTGTTTTTCTTTTTCACTGGTGGCGAATTCTCTGTGACCTGAAGGGAAAGATGACTCCGCGCTGTGATGTTGCAAACCAGCAGTAGATCATCCGGACAGGAGTTTCTACAAGCAGACTGTCACACACCCAGTGAGTCAAACAAATTATTTCAACCACCGTGAATAAAGAGTTATGAAAGAGGATGATTGACGGCTGTGTCCTTGCAAGATAGTTTCACTTATTATCTTTTTATTATTATTATTATTGTTGTTGTTGTTGTTGTTGTTGTTGTTGTTGTTGCTTTTAAACTGCTGATGCAGGTGAATATCTACTGATTTGAATGAAAACAACTGCTAAAAAAACAAATAAACCATTGCATTTATTGCATCTATTTTATTTTTGGGATGTTAGGCTATTTGACTTACACCTGCGTAGAAATCCAGAAAAATAAACAATCATTCTTGTGGTTATTGAAACTGCAAAGGGATTTTTTCATTCATTCTTAGGGGAAAAAAGGAAACACCAGCTGCACTGAAAGAATTTCCAGCATCTTGGTCAAGCAGAGCGCAGGAGCTGAACCAGCCAGCAGTGGACCACTGGAACACATGGCTTTCTTTATGACGGTGAGGGGGACACTTGGAAAATTCCCTCCTTATCACTAAAATATCAGATTCAGAAAACTCCAGTGAGGTCACTTCCTCCAATGTTGGTCTTTTGAACCGTCAAAAGTTTTCCTGGGCATAAACAGATCCCTCAGAAGAGCGTAAAACGGGTCATTGTAGTCATAGTTGCCATTGACATTTTCCAAATTCTAGGTCTCAGACTTGTTTGAACGTCTGTCTTCTTTTTCTCCGTCTGTGTGTTTACCCTCCAGCCACAATACAGTAGTAAAACAATGCAACAGTACCGTCACTCAAGGTTTCCAACAAAAATAAAACTCCTACGTAGAGGTCAAAACGCACAACGGGCAGGGGACGACTCATGCTGTAAACCAGAAGCTGCACCGCTGCACGGTCATCTGGACAGATGATGTCAAACTCCGTAAAACAAACGTGCCTTTGCTTTTGTCTTCAGTGTCTTTTTCAAACCATAGTACAAACCTCACAGCACGTTTACGCCCAAAAGGCCTCACTCAACCCACCTGCAGGTCTCCTGACGCATGTGAGATGACTGTTCCCACACACACACACACACACACACAGATCCTTATACTTCTGTCCTTTTGAGGACCTTCACAGTTAAATTACCCACCTCTACCCTAATTGCTAAGTAACTAAAACTCTAACTAAAAGATATTGAGATGATTTGACCTCAGGGGTCAGCCAGGCTCGTCTGCACACAGTCAGATAGCTGATGTGGTCCACGTGAACGTCCGCACTTAGAACACTGTCAGCTCATCAGTTTGTGCATAAACAAAGTGGTGTTAATGGGCACTGAGCTATTTTAAATGAGACAACGGCTACAAATCAGCCTGTCACTATCGGATCTGTCAGCAACGGTTACGGCTGCGAGGTGACATTTATACTGAACCCGGTAAAGGCGTAAATGTCTGGCATGCCTTTGGCATTAACCTTTACTGGCTGCTTAATATATTCTTTTTCCACCCCCCATTGGTTTTGAATAGAAAATCTTTCATGTTTCTGTTTTGCTCAAATTTTCACAAGCAAATTTTAGTAAAATAAGGGTACTTTATTTGCATTTGTGTGTGTGTGTGTGTGTGTGTGTGTGTGTGTGTGTGTGTGTGTGTGTGTGTTAAAGTATGGGGGTGGCTAAAGTTCACATATCTCTAAAAAAACATTTTTTAAGACCACTCAATCAAAGGCACATTCTGTCTCTTTTATATAAAGTCATGAAACACTCTCCTGTACTCGCTTAGCAGATCAGGTTGGTCGTCAGGGCCTTACTTCCTTTAAAAACATTTTCTTGGAAATGTTTCCAGTAGCAAAATGGTAGCAACCACCAGCCAAACTTAATGCTTATTTCACAGTAGATGTAATAACTAATTTACATAGTATTTATAGTCATTGTTTCTTAAATTTACAATATATTGGCACTGCTCTAGAACTTCTCCTCAAGTTCTAAACAGGCTTTTGTTGCATTTATCTGGTCCATCCATCCATATATTCCATCTACAAAACCCCCAAAAATGACCAAAGTTGCTAAGCATGCTGGGATGTAAGGGAATAGATGCTGGTGGATCTGTGAAACTGCAAGAATAATATTCTCATCCAGGAATATAAATCTGCCAGTTAGGTCAAAGAAAACTATGGTGATTATAGAGGAAACAGTGTTCAAGACACAGACACCACACCACTTTAATATATGTTGTTGATCTGACCGAGGAGACCCATGTTTCCTTGTAAAGGTTCTTGACATTCTCAAATTCTCCTCAACGCCTCCCTGCGGTCCACCTCAGGGTTCCAGTTTCAAGATATTTCAAATTTCTCACTGCCCAGGCCCCTTCGATGAATATCACACTGGACATTTTTTCATTTGACTAACTAATGAAAAATCCCCAACATGGGTCTAAAATTATCAGTGTGGTGCAATGTTCCCAGGAGGAAGCGTAAAAAAGGCCTTTGATAATGATTATGAGAAGAAAAAGATCCGAGCGACTCTGTGAGATGCATATTTGCAGAGTAAAGAGAGCAAAATGAAGCAGACAAAAACCCAGAAGGTGTTCCAGCAGAACCGGGACAGACTTGCCAGTCAAAGCATTGAGTCACGTGTGACCTTGAGAGAAGAAATAACAGCAGAGGGATCCCTGGAACCGATGTGGTCACCTCATTTTCCTTTCTGAGGTTTCTGAAATGATTTAGGGGAAACTATTTGGGGCTCCTGAGCTGTACGGTATCAAGAGGGGTCGCGTAATCAGGATGTTAGCTTGCCTCACTTAGTTTACTGAGAGTAAAAATAGTAAAAAAATAGTTCTAATTCCAAACAGAGATGGAGAAGAATAACCTTTTCAACCTTTTTTTGGAAAAAAAAAACCATGATCCCTCCTGAGTAATAAACTTTGCTGCTCAATAGACTGTGGACAAAACACCAACAGGTGCTGAGAATCCAAAGTCATGGTCTTCCTGCACATGGCAGGCACATCTTCGCACATTTACAGGTCTCGAAGGGTTGAGCACATTCATTTTTAAGAAATAACTGCTCGGTTTGTCTCAGCGGCCTTGAAAATGCGATCCAGACAAACAGATGAATTACAGGGATGGACTTGACAGTGCTTTAATTATTTTGCCGCCAGAAAGGGAAAAGTGACAGCGAGGGAAAAGTCAACGGACAAACAGCAGCTGCCAGCTTCCCTGTTTGTCTAAATGGTTTCATGAAAGGACTGCTGAATGTGTGTGTTTGTGCCGAATGTTTACCGACCAAAATGAGCGCACGGCAAAAAAATGGTTCTTACTCACTTAGCCACAATCTACAGTGGCGCAGGTCCAAAGTAAAGGTGGCCTGACTGCGCAGCTACTGTACTTACACCCTGGACTACAAGGTCTCACCTCCAGTGACCTCAATTGCACCTCTGCAAAACCAGCAGGGTAAAAATAAAACATGACAAAAAGAAAGGAAGGAAAAAAGAGGAAGTTGATTTTGTTAGCTGGCCAAGTGTCGTGGATATAATGTTTTATATTGGTGGTCAGAAGGTGCTACTCAACTGGACCTTTCCAAGGGTTAGTCCAGGGGGCGGCAGACGTCTTGTTTTGGAGGTGGTTTTGTGAAATACTCTTTGTCTAACATTAAATTGTCTTTGCTTTCCATGACAACATAGCTGCTAGGGTCCTTCAAGTGCCTAAAGAACCCCGCTAGCACAAAAATGTAGCAGTTTATAAAGAAGTTACTCCACTTAACAACCCCCCTAATATTTTCCAAGGGGGTTGTTATGAACATTTGGAGCCAGCAACAAGGTAGGTTTTATAGCTCCTGTAGAGCTCCTTGATGTTCTCCCAGAGAACAGGAGCAAGAGGCGGTAGCAAGGCAAATAATGGCCTGGACCTCCCACCCAAATCCCAGATAAATGGAGGAAAACAATCTCAAGATAAGGAAGTCTAAAAGGAAATTGTTAAGGGAATAAGTATGGAATTAGCAGGATCAGACAGGCTAATTCGGAGAAACCAACCTGTCAAATTACTCTCACACAATTCAAAATAAAAATGTCCTCATATTCCTAATTCTGTCATTTGTTCACACTCCCCTTGAGTCAGGTTTCTACTTGCCTCAGACTCCATTTCTGCCATGCTTTCCATACACTGTCATTTCAGATGACATTTCAGCTCATTTCAAAGCTCATACGAAGTACCCTCCTTTAAACATGACATAACCGGGACTTGACTACAGGGTTTTAGTTCGACCCCTTCGTTTTCTTTTTTTCCATCATTACCTTGGTGGGTATTTTCCACTGTGTTAATCACTTGCAGTCTCTAGTTACTTAGGAAAAGATGACAAAGAGCAGCCTTCTGAAACAGCAGCATGTTTTCCTGCTCTCTCACCAGGATTCCGCTGCCGCATAGGCGACTGGGCGCTTTGCCCTCGACGGCGGACTACCTGCCCTTAATTGCGTACAGAAAACAACAAATTTGCATGCAGTTTTTCTGCTGCTTTTGTTGAAAAGTCCACATTTACACAGCATGATGCCAGAGTTTTAATCTTATGATCGCTGTGTAATCAAGAAGGCTATGTTAGGAAGTGGAGGAATAGGCAGCATTTGTTCAGTAACAGGAAGAATTCAACAAGAAAATTATCCCAAATGTGTTTTGTGTTCAGTTATAAATGACTCCAAACGTATTGGGAGAAATAGGATGGCTTTAGGTGGAAGGTGAGGGGACATGGGCCGGGGCGCGGTCTGCAGTCTTGACTCTTAACATTTTTGCATTTAATGTCGAACCTCATTTCTGTCAATCATGGGTAAAACCCTTAGAAACGACTGCTTTTCCTGAATCAACAACACGCTGCCAACTGACTCCTTGCACTGGTAATTGCTCACATTTGAACCAACATTCTTAACAGTTCTGGATGAAAACAGGCTTTTTACCAGTATGCTGGATCCTCTCAGCTTGTGCTACTCTGTTGGAATCTTCTACTGATGTAGTCAGCCTTCCACAAATCCCAGCCAAGCCAATGTGGTAAATAAACCAATATCACACCGGAAAAAAATCGCACTTGGTTTGTAAAAGCAAAACCCTCAAGGGTGCTCTTAATTTTAATAACTCATACCCGCAGATAAATAACAGTCCTGGGGAAAAGGGAGCAGCACGGGTCTTCCAGTCACCTTAAAACTGTCGTTTACAACCGATTACATGGTCTACTTTTCTAACTTTTTCCTAATTTGGGACTATGGGGTTGAGTCCCAGCAATCAGCTGATGAGAGGCAGGAATATACTGTAGATAGGGGCCAACCATCACTTGGGCCAGTTTAGAGGCTCCAGTGTCTCAATGTGTCAGAGTAAACATGAAGCATAGACAACCTTTGTGCAATCCAGTGCTAGGGTACTAAAAAGGGCACTAAAAAGTATACTTGTCTAAGATGTTTTCTACCTGACTGGAAGCAACACAGAAAAAGAGCAAATAAATAGAGGAAATTACTTCAAACTACCCGAAAGATAATGGAGACGATGATGGGAAAACACAGCAGCAGGAGCGGGAAATGAATAAACACCACTGTAGGCTGTTGCTGTACCATGAAATCAAACGCACAAATGTCAAACAGACGTCGTCGAATCATTCAACTGGGCCTCATTCATTCATGGGACGTTCTCTTTTCAGCGAGGACTCCCTCTGTGACCACAGCCTGGTCTGCCGACGGTCACGCCGCAGCCAAATGCAGAGGCTCACTCGACCCTTTTGGGAGCATGATCATAACCACATGAAAAGGGAAAGGGAATACCGTGTTGTTGAGTTAAAATAAGACCTGTGACCAAACGTATATTGCTGACAGGAAGAAGTTATTTACATACTGTAAACAGCCACAAAAGCATGCTTATATATACATTTGCATCCACACAGGAAAACGGTGGATATGACCCTGGTTCTTTGTTTCACATTACTATTTATACATTTATATTTTCTAATCTCTGTCTAAGTAAGAGAGCAGTGCTCAGTATGCTCAATACACACTCCTAGACACAATCAAAGGGGGTTTCGCCCTGGTAACATCAAGAAAATATAGTCTCTCCTCTTTTTTTAATATGTAGAGCTCAAAACACATTAATACTAATTCAAAAGTAACTTGACATTTATTAATAAATCAAATAAATTAAATACATAAATTATTAAAATATGAATGGATTATTGCCAGAGATCTCTGTGTAAACAGCATTGAAATTGTGCATTTTCTACCATATGCTTTCCATGTAGCCTTTTGAAGCCATAACTTGCTGTGCTCCGCCATGCCTCTAAAAACAGTATATCTCACCCATCTGGTCGGAAACTATTTATTTCCACATTCAGAGGAAACATAAATGAATGTTCTTCAGTGGAATCACTCAGTGGCTCGGTGCTGCTGGGAAAAGCAGTTGTGGGCCAGCCAGGAGAACAGCCTGGTCACGAATCAGTGTGTGGGCCAGTCACTGCCTCTGCTGGTAAGGCTCAGCTAAGGGGAGGTAAAGCAGTGGAGAACACTTAAAGTTATATGCGAAAGGGTAATAAAGAGTAAAACCTGCTGCTGTAAGTGTTGGAAGTTATAATCAAATGCAATTTAGGAAGGANNNCCATCTATCTTCCCACCGCTTTTCCCATAATAAATATCCCATTCCCCTAAGTAATGAATGACATACTTTTAGCAACAGCGTCATTGAAAAGGTGTTTTTGTTTCGTGCAATTACAGAGAACCTCGGTTGTCCTCTGGACTTGGACTTGACAAGTGAAATAATAATGGGTAATGCCTAGTTTTAAAATTGTGCTTCCTTTTTGTTGCATTGCATGGTTGTAATAACAGTGGTGTTGTTAAAGTGTGCAAAACACGGTTTCGATGCAGTAAAGCCTGGCAGCTCTGTGTGGTCTGCATGGCAGCTGAAGATTGTAAACAGTCCTTGAAACCAATAAAAATTGACCACAAAACATTTGTTGTACCCCAACAGAACATCGCTTGCCTGAAATTTTGCAGCCTCTTCAATGCCGTTAAACAGTTTCTTTTTGAAAAATTTTAGTGCGCAAACTAATATCTATTATTATATATTACTAGTTATGAATTATTAGTTTCTCTATGTACTTTCTCTAGGTTTTAAGGTAAAATCTAAAAAAATTAGGGCATGCTTAACATTAGCGCTGATGCTCATGTGGGCACGCCTGACAACAATGTAATTAAGCAAGTATCCCTTGACCTAAAAGTCAATTCCTCCGCAGCACTTTAATAAACTGATCTGAGTCATCGGAGTTTGTGTTCTGTTGCCCAGTTTCTCCTGTGTTTGTTGTGATACCTGCTGTGCTTGTGACTATTTCGAAAGCTTGTGGTCAAAGAACACCTCCAACTGTTTGTTTTTTAATCACAACTTTGCTATCTGTCAAACACCAAGCTCCTTTCCCTAATTCTTGTTTATGGGGAATGTATTTACAACGCCAATTCCAACCGAAGAGGGTTTTCTTTTGGTTTTATGGAGGCAAGGCCTGCTGTCACACATCGTAAAGATACCGACATGTTTTCTTAACAACAATAGCGTTGTTTTTTTTTTATTATTGTAGTTTATTGTCAGATGAATTGAAGATACTGTGAACAGTTCAATGTAATGTAAAGCAGTGTTCCAGACACCTCGGTAGCTAATAACTAAATACGAGAACCTTTAAGCAGTTTGATGGCCTGTGGAAAGAAATCTTAACTTGTTCCCTCAGATCATCACTGACTACATTGAAAATGCCTTCTTAACATTGCAAGTATTATACTAAGCATTTGTCGACACTCAATGGCCACAGTGGCATGAGTGACTGAAGGCGACACTACCGGATCGGGAGGGATCACACAGAGGTCTTACTGAAAACCTTAAACTGACTTTCACAAATACTTTCTGAACTGAAAGGACAGAGATCTTCACCATGTTACCTAGATCCTGAGCTCAAGCTGAGAAAGTGAAGCTGAAATTCAGCAGAGAGCCAAACTACACAAAAATGAAATCTCATTGAGGTAACAGAGCTCTCATCTTTCTGTTACCATTTCTAATAACAGTACCAGGTTTCAACAACACCCTGCCAAAGTCTCCAGTAGCGGTTGGGAGACGACAGAGGAGGTGTTTCTGCTGACATGTGTGTGTTAGGGTGTGGTGCTTTCTGGGTGCGAATACAGCCAACCAAAGAAATGACTCACCTAAATATGCTCGCTGATGTGAAGGTGGCCCGTCAGCTCTCCAAACCAGGCAGGGTGTTCTCAGATGCCACTGATTTCAGACATGAATCATGACCACCTCAGCCATTGCACATATTAACACCATCATATCGACTAGTGCCATTTCTAAATGAACTCAATTTATGTAGTTTTCTCTTAAATTCTAGATCAGGGATGTCCAAACTATTCCACAAAGGGCCGTGTGGCTGCAGATTTTTGTTCCAACCAAACAAAGGCACACCAGACTGAACTCATTAAATCACCTGTTCTGAGTC
>CAAE01014587.1:358770-375295 GCA_000180735.1 Tetraodon nigroviridis | reverse complement strand
TCCTGTTGTCCCATGTAAACATATTTTTTTTTTTTTTGGTGTTGGTACACCAGAACAGAACTGATGTCTGCTAAAACCTTTGAGAGGCTGCTCACGGGTCGTCTCATGAAGCGACTCTGCCCTGGCATCTAGTGTTCTCTGATGTTCGTCGACAGGTTTACCTTTTTACAGGTGAAAATCTTTCATTTTTCACTCTACTGCCGGGCTGAACTACGATACACTTTTAAAATAGCTTTCCCAACGCTGAATCTAAGTTTCACATTCTGAAGAAACAGTTGGCAGGAATAAAGGCTGTTTTTACGGAAACGCGTGCTCACGTGAGTGCATATCGCAGAGTCGGCACATATTTGAAGAGCATAAATAAAGAAGGGTGGAACTGAAAGGAACAGAGGATAAGTGAACATTGAGCATCGAGCATCGTAAAGATATCAATGGCGTTTGACAGCCAATCAAAGGAGGATGAAACTGATGATCTGAATTTGATCAATTCCAGCTACAGATTTGGACGCCAAAGGCAATTTCAAAAGCCAGGCAAGGGTAAACACTTTTCCTTTATCCTACACTTTTGCAGCTAATGTTTACTGACAGATATGGTGCAGTTAAAAGGAGAAAATCTGTGTTCATGATGGAATGCAGACTAGGACTAAGATGAAATCCTTTAAAGGAAGGCATGGGGGTGAACTGAACCTGTGTTGCTTGTTTGTGGTGTCTCCTGGTGACCTGCTGTGATCTGCAGTGTTTTGGTTTGGAGCTGCTGCCGTGTGTCTGGGGCTCCTCCTGCTCACTCTGATTCTAGTGGGCCACAGTGAGTGCACGTCCACCAACACGGGCTGAGCCAAACGTTCCACATGCATCCACCCGCTCACACGGTTAAAGCGAGTTGGTTCTATTCTGAATCGTCGCAGACACAAGTTCAGTTAATCAATGGGACACCAAGTACACCAACCTGATCTACGAGATAACCAAAGGCCGAGACAATCTGAGAGACGAGCGGGACGAGCTGCAAACTCAGGTCAGCAACCTGACACAGAAGATAGAGATGCTGCAGAACCAGTACGTGACGCTGGCTGCCAGTCGAGACAAGCTGCAGGACGAGCTCAACAGGCTAAGCCTCAACAAAACAGGTCGGCCCTTCACTGCTGCCAACTCTTCTCTTACAGGATGTCAGGTTTCCTTTTCTCTGCACATCAGTTTCCTCCTAGACTGGAAGGCAAAGATTTTATCATTTCCTTTACAATGCTATGCCATTTTCTTTTGGTTTCATTGTTATTGTTTTTGAACACCAACTTCTGTATGCATCTTATAGGACCGTGTATGTGCATTTAAACCCATTGCGAGAATTTTAAAGATGACTTTTACTGTTACCAGGGAAACCTTGTCTGAGAGGATGGAAAAAGTTCAACGACAAGTGCTACTTTGTCTCTCCCAGTGGAACAGCTAAAACCTGGGAAAACAGCAGAAAAGACTGCCAGGAGCGAGGGGCGGATTTGGTGATCATAGACACCAGAGAGGAGATGAACTTTGTGAAGAAAAGTTACAGCATAACCTGGATCGGCCTGCATCGAGACACTGGGGACACGTGGAAGTGGGTGGACGGAACCATGCTGGAGGGGGACGCGTTCTGGCAGGAGGACGAGCCCAACAACGCAGACGGAGAGGAGGACTGCGTGGAGCTCTCGCGAGGCGCCTCGGCGTGGAATGATGTGCCCTGCAGTCGAAAATTCTCATGGGTGTGTGAAAATTAGGGCAGTAACAGTTTTGTTACCATTCATCTATAAAACAAAAATAGATGTGGGAAAAAAAACCTTGTTTTCTGTTTTGTTTAATCTTTGTAGTCAAATATGGAAATTTTATTGCATATTTTTTGTTTTGTTGAAAAAAAAAATAAGAATAATAAAATAAATGTGTGAATTTCTCTACAACTAAAAATAAAAACTATAAACCTTTTAAAAATGTTTTTTTTAACATCCTGATCTTTACTAATGCTTTAATAAAAAAAAGCTTTAATAATGAAACTTACGTCTGAGAGGTTTATTGCTCGAATGTTACAAATCATACATTCAATTGTTTGGAAGCATTAAACTGGTGCTACTCGTTAATCCAAGGTGATTAGCAGAGATTAGTCATCATTGGACGTCTCACTCAAACAGGTTGATATCTCTCTTACACACACAAATACTGTACACACACGAAACGATGAAGCGGATTCAGGGTCTTATGGGGCGTAGCTGTGGAGGAGGAAGAGGAGGGTCTGGCTGGATTCAGGCTGCAATGATTCTTACTGGGCTGATCAGGGCTCGTTGTCCCCTCAGAGGTTATACCAACATAGCCTCCCATAAAGTCCAAGCTAAACATTAACTTTGGCATGCCACTGCAACTTACGTCTGCCAGATCTTCAACTGTTGCAACATGGATTTGCTTAATAATATGACTAAGAAAATGGACCTTTGAAGAAAAAAAAAACCCCTGGCACAATTTGTGTTTCAGTTCCATTTTTTTTTTCTTTGTTGTTGTTGCCAACTAAATACATTTGGAAATCAGATCTGTGCTTTCCTGAGCCTTTCACCTTAACCCTCTTGGACCAATATTGACTTATCAAACTTTAACCAGCGCATGCATCGCTGTTTCCTTTTGCTCTGGCTTCTTTTCTCTTTTTTTTTTTTTTTCCAGTTTTACTAATTATCAATTTCTGTTGTGGCCATGGATCCCTGCCACCAGTGTTTTTTTTAGCCCCTATCTGCAAATGTAAAGTCAAAGCAGCACCAAAACACGTCAGTGTCAGGCTGAAGATGCCATCTGTGCAAATTTAAATGAATGACCATTCAGTTCAATGCGTCAAAGAGTGAATTAAATAGAGTAAATTAAATTTTGGGTTTCAATCTTGACAGATTTACGGCCGTGACTTTATTTGCAGGGTAAAATCAGTAAGAAAACACCGTATTACTTTTGAAACTGAAACAAACGCTAAAGTCTGAAACCCCTTCTGAATTTGTCCGTGAGGTCCGTGAAGGCAGCACAGGTTTCCAGGGAGTGGCCCCTGCACCTGTCCGACCTGTTTGGGGGACACATGATTCCCGAGGAATTCCACCCGCTCCTCCAGCTCATTGTTTAACGGAGTGGAGAGGAGAAGAGTGGGAAGAGGAGAGGAGAGGAGAGGAGAGGGGGAGACCGAGAGAAGAGATGTCGGAACCAGCCGCCAACCCCAACCCCGCTGCCACCTCTTTCCCAGGGCCAAACATTTCCCTGCCGCTGGGACTGGAAGTGCTGAGGACTTATTCTGGAGCTCTGGTCTCTTTAGAATTGGTAAGCGTGTTGATGTTTATTATTTAAAGATTTCCAAAATAAACAATGGCAGCAACAGCCGGGGCTGTGCAGCTGTGTATTTACATTTTTCCGGTTATTATTATTATTTTTATTATTTTCCCACTTTTGTGAGGCTTTTAACCGCGGCTGTGATTGTCTCTAAAGACAAATATGGCCCCAGGCTGACAGACACCTGCTGCTGGTGAGACAAAAACTAAAAACCAGTTTGTTTTTCGAGCTCTCTTCATTTAAACGTCTCACACACACACACACACACACACACACACACCTCTACATTTACAGTCATTTGACTTCTTATCTGTTTGGGCTGGGCACATTTGCAGATTCCAAACTCTATGGTTTCTACTGTGAGTCAGACATGTTGCTTTAATAACGCACTACTTTATAGGAAGTAAAGCAAATATTAACCGAAACAAACTTAAAAAAAAAATCTTAGAACAACCTGTGGTTGATCTATTAAACTTTAAAACAGTGGTTTTAAGGTTTTGAATTTGGTAACTTTAGCTCTTTTCTGCCTTCGGACACACATCAGAGACGGTTTACATGTGTAGCCTTAGAAAATGGTTTTCATTTTCAGTTTTTAAAAATTTGATTTGACTTTTAATGTGCAGTTCTTAGTTCTAAACCATGTGCTTTTAAAGAGCGAAGCAGAAGAAGTGACACTGAATCGGCCATGTTTGTTGCTGCTGTGCACAGGAGTGTGACAGGCATCAACAAATGGTCTCCTGACATTGGCGGGTTGTGAATGGAGGATGTGAATCATGAAAAAAAAAAAACGCACCAAGCTGGCTGTGATGGACAACACAACGCCTGTTTTTGCAGTAAAAGTGATGCATTTCATGTCACCGGTGTCTATAAATTTCCTAATTCAAAGGTATTCGGTGGTCTGGTGTGGATCCTGGTGGCCTCCTCCAACGTGCCGGTGCCGCTCCTGCAGGGCTGGGTGATGTTTGTCTCCCTCACCACATTCTTCATCTCTTCTGCCTACCTCTTTCTCTTCATCACCGGCCTCGCGGATCGTATCAACGCCAACTGGAACTCCTTGGTAAGTGTCAGGCAGAGCCCATCAGTTTGTATCACAGTAACATTTAATGAACCCAAATAAACCTGATCACAGTCGGCTGATTCAAATGTTCACTCTTGTGTGTGGATTTGCACAAAGCACCTATTCAGGTGGCTGTGTTTGATAACGTTGCCGCGGCAGCAGCAGCCGTTGCTTGGTGAATGAAAATAAGTGACAGGCAACTGCTTCCTGTGGCAGCTGGTGTGTCGGTGAGCCTTCCAGCACAACCAACACAAGGTTTTGCCCAACTCCGCTGCGTGCGTGTGTGTGTGCATTTGTTTGCAAGCTCTCTTGTAGGATGAGCAGTTTCACTTCCTTTCTCACTGAAAGATGACTCGAGTCTTTGAGAGCAATCAAAACTAAACTCCCCCAACACCCAGATGACTTAGCACAGGCCGTAAACTTGTTCTAATCATTAATTAAAGTCCTTTATTGGCGTTGTGAAAGGCTTTGCAGCTGTTGTAATTGTGTGAGTGTTGTCGTTGGAGAACAAGTGGTGCCTTCAAGCGTTAGTGAAATTCCTTTATTACACCATAAACCGGTTCTCGGCGACATTTTAGGATGATTCAATTTATTTTAGGTTGTAAAAACCCAAAAATTGTCAGACGATTGCGCCAAAAGGTGAAACTTCTAAACAGGAGGGCAGCAAGTGCACCGGGTGTAGACGAGGTACAGCTACCCTGGTAAAAGGTATCGCAGAAATAACAGAAATATTAACCTCCTGTGAAGAGATTGCTGCAGAGTCTGCAGCAGGAAGACGGGCGGCCGCGCCCCCAGGGGTCCACGACTCTGCTCCACTAAGACCCGGGTGTGTGAGCTTGTTTGTTGTCAACCAAACAAAGAGTGACACGCATGATGAGCTCACACCGAAACGCCACAAAGACCGTTTGTAATCCGGCCAGGCTCCCGGAGAGAGGCGCAGACTCTGGTTAGAGCCTTCCTGACCGATCTGACGTCTTTATCTGACCCTCTGCTTCTCTCTCAAGTCATGTCAAAGGTTTAAGGCCAAAGCAGCGCATTTCCTGATAAGAAGCACGCTTTTGTCCCTCTGTTGTGACCGCGCTACAGCAGAAAATCTATCCCTATTAAAAATGAAGCATACGTTAAGGAAAACAATCAGATGGACTCCCGTGGCGTTCTTCTAAGCCTCATCCTAACTCTTTTCTCTCCTCAGGATGTCATTTACCATTTTCTGGCTTTGCTTTTTTACTTTGCTGCCTTCACCTTGGAGGCCGCCGTCACCGCGGCCAACAGAGGAGCGAGTTTCCAGCTGCTGCCCAACGGCACCGTGTGTACCACCCACCATCTGGGCAATATATTCACCCTCCTGGACTACAGGCAGTACAGTATTAACGTAGCGGCCACGGTGAGCGTCATGGCGGGCACGACAGGGGCAACCGTTGTTTTGAAGACCAGTCTTTAACATTTTTCTAAAATTCTCTTTTTATTTGGACAGATTTTCGCATTTGTGACGACGCTGTGCTACGGCTGCAGTTTGGCGATGGGCCTGAAAAGAATGAGGATGTGAAGAAAAGGGAGGAAAACAAAAACGAATTCTATTCCGGTTTCATTGTTTGGATTCATGCGTTTATTTTATTCTCCGCACCACCTGGAGTTTAACTAAAGATAACAGTTGCCCTGGAAACTTTTCACAAATTGAGGAAGGATCATTCAAAGTTAGCGGGTTCCCAGGTTACGCAAGCTCTCCAGAACACGAAATCTACTCGAAAGTTGGAGAAAGTGGAGAAAGTTGCAGCAGGATCCAGGAGGTCTGATGCAATCTTATGTTATCTAAGCAATGTTTTTGACACTTGACACGTGTTATTAGTCACATCTGCAGCAAAGGGGCCATTTCCCATTTTTAATTAAAAAAAAAAATAAAACTCAAGCCCAGCTGTGCTGCTGACACATAGACTTTTAGCATAATACCGGAAAATGACAACCACTTTCAGTGCCCTCCAGTAACCCTGGTGCTAAAGAACAATTTCTTCACGATAACTTATTTCATGGTGTATAATTATTTCTGAATGAACTAATAGATGGTGCGCATTAGGTTAAAAAGATTTCCGGCTACCTGAAACGGTGATGTTGGAGTATTTTTATTGTTTTTAACTATTGTGACGTTTGTTATAATAACCCCAATCCCCAAATATGTTTAGTGTGATTTAATAGTTGATGTGTGCATTTGTTTGCATTAAGATTTAGAAAATTTAATTTAAAATAATTTTAATTTTTTTTTAAATGTTAACAGCTGCTGTCTTTAACATGTTAAAGCGCATTTGACAACTAGAGAAATAAATGATTTGAAGGACAAAAGGTTGTTGTCTCCACTTCTGTAAAGCAGAATAATAAAACATTATCACGTGATATTAGAACCTGAATTTATCAGGTCGTTTGGCAGAACGGGTTAGCATGTATGAGGATCATATGCAAAAAAAAAAAAATTACTAAAGTGAAATATAGAGATGTGAATGGAATGAAAATCATGCAAATTACATCATGACTCATAAATGTGCAGCAAGTGTTATATTTTAATTTAACCACTAGGCGTCGCCCGATATCTACCTAAATGTTTTATTGTTTCGTTTATTTATTTATTTTTACTGCACTATCGTTTTATTTATGGAAACAATAAAATGTTGGCATCCCCAGTTGTTTTTCCACCAAAGCTACACCAGAGCAGTTTAAAGTCCGGTTTTAGGTAGTTAGGTTTTAACTGACTTTTTTTTGTTTGGACTTCATTGGTTCTAAAGTTAGTACTTCAGTTTTTTTGGGTTGTATTTTTTTTTTTTTTACTGGAAATTCTAAATTTCTCGTGAAGTTAGCGAATACCTGACCATGCAAGAGATTTGGCAAAAAACAAAAAGTATTATCCAATATTCATTAGTTACCCAAATACTCATCAGTTTGACGGCCGGATTTTTACCGGAAAGACAGAGTTATCCTTCGCAATAAAACACATTTTATGCATAATGACCATCTAATTATTTAAATTATATCACTTTAAAAAACCGGCATTGTGATTTACCTGAACTGCTACCTAGTTCTAATAACATAGTAGTATTTTGGATTTTCTTTTATTTTGACGCTTTTTTTTTTACCGGAAACACCTTTTCCTCTTCCTCTTACATTGACTTGTATTACTCGGTTCTTTTCTCCGTCGCAGTAGTCGGGAAGGCAGCCGCCGGAGCCGCGGCTGTTCTATTTACCTTTTGAGATACGGGATAACGCTATCGTCAGGCGGGCATTGACATAATTACCTTTTTTAATTTTTGTTTGCATACCTGTAGGAATTACCTTCGATCTCTCGCCATGGCGATCAGTAAGGTGGCGAGGAGGGGAGAGGGGGATTTAAATTGGTCGTCCGTCCTAGCGGCTTCTTCTCAGTCGAAGTAGCGTTCAACGTGGAATCCAGCTGTTTTCCTACGCTAATTAGGGGGATAAAAAAGTGTTTCGGTGAGAACAGGACCCCTACTCGAACACTGCCCCCGCTTTGGTGGTTTGCTCCTGCGCCGTGGTAGTTTTTCGGTTTTGCCCGGCCGAGGTGGCGGCTCGCCGTGTCGGGGCTGACCGCCGGAGTTGGTCCTGAAAATGGAGGCTGCAATCGAGAAAGAATGCAGCGCGCTCGGAGGACTCTTCCAAACTGTTATCGGAGACATGAAGGTAGGCAAAACCGAGCTTTTACCAGATAAGATGTTGCATTTGGAAGGTCGATAACCTCCCGGGAAGGTTAATTTGCCACGCACTTGTTTATAGGATAGCCGCACTTGGGTTTTTCCTTTCTTTTGTGGGGATTATTTTATTGTTTCAGTATTCTGAACTCTTAAAACACATGTTGGCAATAATGCATATTTACAGATGTATACCAAAACAATATTTCCTACATAAAGGAGAACAATCCCTAAATGACAGTGGTGGTACTAGTGAGTGGGTTTTAGCTGGTAACTAGTTTTTGACTGGTCCCACCTGCATTTGTTCCACTTAAAAATGGAGCATCCAATATTAGATAAAGGCTAAATATGGCACCAATCGATGCTGAAAGCCGCAGACTATTTTATTTCCCCCCCCTCACTGTACTGCAGACATCATCTGCAGGAGGCAGGCTCACCTCTTCTCCTCGTGTAACAAAATGTTTCCAGAATTAGCCGAGCAAACGTTCCTCTCCCGTCTCTGTTCAGGTCACGTTGCGATTAGATTGCCACGACATGTGTGGGTCAAATGGGCAGCCAACAGGGTCGTCTGGAGTCTCAAAGTTTGTTCTGGACACTGCAGAGCTGTTCTGCACTTGCAGCAGCATCAGTGTACATCGTCCCGCTTTTCAGCTGTCAGGTGATTTTGCTACCAGGCAACACCGGCAAAAAAGTGCGCACGGCCTCGTGTTGTTTTCCTTTGCATAGATCCCTTAAATGCACTGCTGTTGGTACATGAAGGAAGAATTGCAGTGGAGAAGTCATCAGCGCCGGGGAGTGTGCAATGTCGGTCAGGTGGACATGAAAATCGAGGCCTGATCACAGAACAAAGTAAACAGAAGACATGCAAAACCACGAGGACATTTGAATACACTGGTCGAGGGAAGGCGGTACAGAGAAAAGGATATTGTGGGAAAAGATTGAATTGGATGTTGGGTGCGATGTTTCCCAGCATAACCCAACATTCCCCAGGCTTCTAACAGTAGTTGCACATCAGTGTGAAGCATGAGGTCGTTACAGAGCAAACAGAGGCAGCATCTTGACTGTGGTCAGTGTCATCTTTCTGAGCCATTACGCTACTTGTTCTCTGTGGAAGTGTCCATAAATGGGTGTCCATCCATTTCAGTTCAGGACCTGATTTAGGGAAGAGGACCATCAGGAACCAAGCTGGTTGTTAATATGAGTGCTCTTGTTGTGTGGGACCCTTTCTCAAACTGATGGGTGGCTCATTTTGAATTTTTGGTGGGTAATCTACCGGTAGGTAAGAAGCTTTTGAAGCCATCTGTATTCTAAAATGAAATATTCTATTTTTTTTAGCTAGCATCAGCCAGTTCTCCCCAGGTTTAACCTTTTTGACAACAAGATACAACAAGATCCTTTTTTTTTCTTGTGAAATGTCAGAAATGAGCCAACTACGTGGAGAAGCCAAGGATAACCTTGATTAGCTTTGTTTACCCCTGCAGCTGAGTTGAGACCTGATGGCAAAACCATGTTTGTTAAAGCGTTACGTAACCACGACAGCGGTGAAATATGTTCCAATCTAGTGGCTGTTTTAATGTTTGTGTCTAATTTGCCCTCACAGAGCAGCTACCCTGTCTTGGAGGACTTTATCACCAAGGCCGGTAAACTGCAGTCACAACTCAGGTGAGTGTGTTCTCGTTGGAAAATAAATGGTTTATTCACAACTCACAATAAATGCATACCTAAAGGTAAATTAAAATAGTTGACATTTGAAACCTGAAGACACAAAACATTACACAATGTAACCTGGTTACATTATAGTGGTAACTAGTGGATAAAATAATAGCATAAAAACCAGGTCTGTGTTATGTAACCTATGTACATCAAAACGTCATTTCGGTCTTTATTATTCTTTTGTGCCAGATGCCACAGCAAATACCTTTCACAACACATCTTAAATTGCCATGTATGCAGTATTTGTGCAGACTAATAAACCGTGACAGTCTGCACAAAGGCCTAATCTTTCAACAATACCATCCAGAGGTCATTTTGTACCCTTGTCTTCCTGTTGCGCCTTTAAGCCTAATTTAATTTGTATTTCAAATGCTGTAATTTTCCACGCCTTCTTCGAAAGTGATAACAAATCTTCAGCGAACAATGCACTCCAATCCCGACCAATTGAGTTAGTTGGTTTTAAGCGGCCACGTGTCCAAAAATAAACAACTTATGACAGCTGAAATAAAAGCTCATTGTGCACTAAGTACTGTAAATATGAATGTCCTGTGGTCTAAATTATTCTTTGAGTAACGATACGTGGCAGTTTCTTAGCTATTTAGGCACACACATGTCCTCCGATAGAGTCATTCTGACAGTTGTACAAAGATTTGGGGGCTGTTCGATTTTATTTTCTCACTATTATGGCTCATTAAATGTGATTTGTTATTGAGGTTTATCCATCAATCGAAGGTTAAATATGTGACCCTCCCATGCTAACACTCAGGGGAGTATTCCTGGCCTTGTTGCTAATGACCGGTTGTTTGGAAATGTGTGTGTGTGTGTGTGTGTGTGTGTGTCTGTGTGTGTGTGTGTGTTTGTGTTAGACAGAATTTATGGTATTTCTTTCTTGATTCCCCACCACGTTTTTGGTGGTGGAGATATTTGCCCCTTACAAGGGGTATACATCAAGATGAACTGCTAAACATATTTTGGCAGATGTTTCCAGTTGGGTTTACACACCCAGGTAAGTTCTAGGAAACAGAAATTGAGTGCAGGAGGCAGTGAGTGACCCCAAAATAGGAAAATGAAAACGTGGTGGGCAGCACCGATATTGTGGCTGGCTCTACGCGCAGGCTGCTGCCTGATTAAGTTAAGCCTACACCCTGCTTCAGGCTGCAGTGGTTGTGGCATATGGCACGCTGTCATGGTGCCCTCTTTTCTGGTGTGCCAGTAAGAGATGCGAG
The DNA here is from genome assembly GCA_000180735.1 of Tetraodon nigroviridis. Lineage (NCBI taxonomy): Eukaryota > Metazoa > Chordata > Actinopteri > Tetraodontiformes > Tetraodontidae > Tetraodon > Tetraodon nigroviridis. The sequence continues at coordinate 364,298 of CAAE01014587.1, read as the reverse complement.
CTGGGTTCTCTTATGACGACCTACAAATCAGACTTTTTCTGGCCTCTTTAAAGTACATCCAACAGCCTCTACAACAAATCTGACCATACTAGCCCAATATGACCACACTATATCCCACCCAGAGACCTAATCTTTTTGAGGGCTGGGCTACATAGAGGACACACTTGCGGGCACACACACATACACACTCTTAGTAAAATACAAACACACCCCTCTCTGGTCTGAATGAGTGACTGGTAGCTGCATATCTCTCCGTGTGTAATGACATCCTAAAGCAAAACGACTCTGTAATTTAGACTCTCTGTTCTTCTCTCACAAAGCGACTAGGAAATCAACCAATTATAGTGTTCAGGCTGTTCTGTCATTTTTTTTTTTTGGTCCAACTATGGCATTTTTCCCCCCTTGTCATTCTGGTTTTAGACAGCCTACATACACTTGCACACACCCAGACACACACACATACACGCACACACACACACACGTATGTATGCTGGTGGAACGAGCTTTGAAGGAAGTGGAATAGGCAAGCTGTGTTCTAATCACAGTCCTTTTTTTAACTTGTCTATCTGGTTAATGGGTCATGGTTGGTGCAGCTGTGTGAGGCTCACACCAGGACCTCCCTCCTACGTGTTCATTTTTTTAGGAAACAAATGCCCTTAATACTTTATTCTCTGCTAATAAAACACAAGGGGGCTTAGGGAGAAGCACTCAGATATTTTTGTAAGCAAAAATATTTGTAAGGAATTATGCTTTGTTAGATCAATATCACCGTTGGTGTAACGATATAAATAGGGGCAGGCAGTGGCGACTTTGTCTCTGTCAGAAAAGAACAATGCTGTTCTCCCCTAGAGCCTTTGGGGAATCTGGATCAGCTTGGTCAAGGCCTTCTGGAATAGCTACTGTGTGTCAAAATTGTCTTTTGTTGACAGAGATGTTTGCAGATTTGGTAGCAGTGAGATCATGAAATACTTCACAGTGTTGACGGCTATTACAGAAGTTAAATTGAAATTATACAACAAGTCAGATCTCTTTTTTCCCCACCCCACATTCAATCCTCCAAAGTCATGATACAGCATACAGTAAATGATAGACTGCCATTGTACATCACTCCGTGTTGTTCACCAGTGATAATAAGATACGACAAACATGTCTTAAAGACATGGCCACATTAATAATCAAGACTTGGCCGTCATTGCATGTAAAAAGACAGTGCGTAGCAGAGTGCTGGTGGATGAGTTGAGGCAGATATCAGAGGTTGCTCTCGTTCCTCGCCGGGCTTTAAATAGAAAGGAATCTCTATGTGCTTCTCCGTATGTTTCTTTTTCCATGTGAAGGACACTCCCTTGAAGCCTCTGATTAGCAACAACACAACACTCACCAACCAGTCAGGGTCACGGTGATATTAGCCTTGCTGTCAAACATCTATTGGGCCCACGAGAGCTGTAACTGGATTAAATATGCTACAACTTTATCAGTCAGAAGGCTGTTTTTCACCAGCATAGTAACTCTTAAGATCAATCTTTTCCTTTCATGAGTCAGTTTTTTGACCATCAGTCCACCTGAAGGTCATAGTCTTGAGAGTTACTTACCTGAACCCAACGGAAATTCATAGACTTCCGCTTCTAATATGATCTCTCATTTGTGTTTATGAAGAAATTGGTTTCTTAGCATGCATAATCGCTAAGAAACCTTGTTGCTTTTGAGAGTACACACACAGTAAGAGCGTTTTATCCCCATACCTGTGATGTTAATCATCAGGTGAGCCAGTATTTGTCACCTTGGTAGCAAATACTGACTCACCCGATGAATAACATCCGGCGAGCCAGTATTTGCCACCTCAGTAGGCTGTTTTGCACGTCAATGAAGAAACCTATTTAAATAAACAAACATGTTGCCAGTAAAAGGGCTACGTAGACATATAGACATTTTGTAATGCTGTATCCAGCAGAAATATAATATAAAACACTGGTTTCTAAATGCTCGGTAAAGCCTCCGTAATGACAGAGGAGTGGGTTTGAGCTGTAGAAACAGAGCACTAGCTCCTTTTCCAGAGAGTAGATCCCACCTTGATCCATTCATTGACCTCTAAGTGTGACAAACTCAAGCTCAAGAGCTGCACCGCTGAGCTGGAGGGATTCCAGCAGTCTTTAAGTAATCACAAAGGCATTCCTCACACAGCAAGGCATATTTAGGTCTGAAGCACTCACACAGCAGAGTGTAAACAGCCTACATGCAAAGCATGCATGTAGTTTTCAAGTCTGAAGTGCAACACACATGCCTGCACTTGTGCAAAAGTATGGGTATTTTTTTTTCTACCTTTAACCAAACACGGCATAGTTTAGTTCTTCTCCAATTCTTTTACAGCTTTTCTTCATCCATCACTCAAGCATCAGTTTTACAGTACTTCTTTGTTCATCTTTTCATCCAGGGCGACTGCAGTTACTGTAGCTACCTTCCTAGATGCCTTTCAGAAAGTGGCTGACCTGGCGACCAACTCAAGAGGTGAGAACTTTCCATCACAACTTAAAAAATGGCTTTAGAAAAATATGTATGTTGAAACAAAATATATGATAAGATTGGCCCGAATAAATATTGTTAAAAAGAAAACTGACATGTGATCATCAACTGGCATGTTTGAAACGAAAAGGAGTTCTGACGGTGTTGCTTTCGGTTTTAGTATTTTTTCGATTTATTACACCTGTGTTACACCTCTAATCTCTACCTTAACGCAGTATCTGTTAACTTTGTGGCTTTATCAGTACCGTGGCTCATTTTTTCCTTTACAACTTCACTGTAACGCCCACCATTTCCGTTGTGTAATCACGGTAGGTATTGCACAGGCGTGTGTACCTGTAGGCAGGTCGGTTTTGTGCTGAGGTGTGGCTGGGCGCGTGGCTGTCTCAAAGGTGGAGAAAACGATTCCCTCATTGATATAAAAACTGGTTTGAATTCAGAACAACAGCGTGTCACAAGCTTTTCAAAAAAAGTGCTATTAGCCTTCTAAAAGTAAATGTAATTGGGATAAGAATTAATACTCATTACCAAAACAAACTCAAACAGAGAGTTTCTCCTTCTGTTAGCTGAAAAGAAGTGCAAAGATAAAGTCCAGCTTACTAGTTTTCACTTGAGTGGACTAAAATATGTGGCGTTCAAAGGAAAAGGTTTGAATTGAAGAAAGGGGCTGATTTAAGTCTTCAGACAAAAGCCTTTATTTCCCTCTGTTGTCTGTATTCATAGTCTGTTGGTAATGACATAGAAAACAAAATGCACCAATGGTTACCGACTGACCCACAAGCAGTGCTTTGGTCATGCAGCCATATTTTCAGATATGCCGTTCTAGAGCCACACACGTAGTCAAGGGATTAGCCCAAAACTCCTGTTTCTACCGTATGGCAATCATGTGTTCAAATTCACAAAGGAATACCTCACTGTCTTTCAGACACTCAGGGCACATACAAGTGTGTTTTGGCAATCTCCACCGCTTACTCTTTACTTTTCATTCTCTTCATATACCAGTATGGTTCTTCTCCTAAACATGATTCTGTTCTGTTTAAAATGCTGTTTTTATGACCTTATTCTCTTTGACATACTGTACACCAACAAGGTCAAAGCTTTTTTTCTAGTGCTGTGCTAGTTTTTGTTGACCCATAATAGTAACTACGTTGGACTTTTAAAAACAGAAGCAAAGATGAAAGACGTGCTATATCTAAAAACGACTTTAACTGTAGCATATGTCTGGTTCTTCTGCCCAGTTCTTTCTTGGTAATATCTTGCCAGTGTTGGACAAAACGGCCTGCTTGGTGGTGAGGCTTCAGGTTTCTGCAAAGCTCTTTCTATGTAACAGTTCTTACTTATAGACTATAAAGTCTATTTGCATCAACTTTTAAAAAGTCACAAAGCAATAGTAAATGCCTTTCATTTTCAGTCTTGCCACCTTTATATCTGTGAACCTTGAACCTTCTCACAAATGGGAAACTTGTATGTGCAGACACACCTGTTTCTTTGCTCTGTTACGGCACAAATGTCACGTACACAGATTGGCTGCTGCCTTGAAGCACTCTGACTTTTAACTCTAATGGCTCCACTGTATATTATTAACACCCATAAATGTTTGAAGGAAGACAAGCGAGAATAATAAGATTCAGGAAACTGAGAACCAAACTGTTCTTCTTTTGTAGATGGAGTATCTTAGTTCAACCTACAATTCAGTTTGCTTGGAACTAACTGTGAATTGACCACATTCTTACATTCTTGATGCAAAATGCCTCGGAGTATAGAATAAACTTTATAACTGGGGTTTTTGCGTCATTCCTATGGGCCTGCAGTATGAACCCCTGTCTAAGTTTTGTGCTCCTGTGGCCAGAACAGTAGGACTCTGTTCTTAATTGTTTGCAGCCCTTTTTACTTTTACTTCTTTTTGGCTCATATTCACTATGTGTTTGTCTATACCTTAGCGTGCAAGAGTTTATTTCAACCTCATTCTATTACTACTTTCAATAAATATGCTTCTATTCGTTATTATATGTATTGTCCAGGCAGTGTTTAGTCAAGCAGTAGGTGTTAACGTTGTTAAAGTTATATGCTCAACTATTTCCAGTCATCCGCTTGTTCACGTGATGCTGCGGGGAATGTAGTGTACAGGCTGTGACAACTGTTCTCAGTTCTCTGCTTGTCACTGGCAGTGTCGTGTTGTATTTTCAGGTTTTTTTAGTCCTTTTGCTCTTGCTGATTCTTATATAATTCGAATATAATGCGAATATTTAAGTTAATAACATGCAAAATGGCAGACAGGTCCTAAACAGACATGTTCCGTAAAAAAAAAGGAAAGTAATATATAAAGTCAGTAGTTTCTATCTGTTCAAAAATTTCAAATAGAAAAAAGGCCTTCTGTTGCTCTCACTCCATGACTTGGCCTTTGTTGCAGAAAACCCAAGATCCTCAGCTAACCCGTGCCATTTCTAAAAAGCCTCTGTCCTCCAGTTCCAGCCCAGGCCTTGCCGGGCCATGTAGATTTCCTGTACAACACAGGCCTAGCCCACAAACGATGCCCAATATTTGCCTCTCAATTCACCCTTTATTCTTCATCTTGTCACCACGAACCCATCATGGAGTCCTTCCTGGTCACTGCCAACACAGATTCAACCAGTCACCTTCACTGTGTAGAACCCAAAGTAATTCTTTTAAAGAGCATGACGTATTTTTTAGGTTTGATCCGGTCATATGACCTGTACTCTCAAGTTGATATGAACCTGAGTTAACTCCAAATATAGGTGTTGCTCTCTGTTGTTGTTTAAACACAAACCTGGTCAGACCAGTGTGCTTTGTGTTCTAAACACCTGACGGGCATGCAAAGCCAAATTCAAAACTCATTTAGGCCAATGAACTTCAGATTTGTCTGTCTAATGCAGATTTAGTATCTTAGTCTTTTTGGTGTTAATGGTATCAACTTAAAGCTGTGGATGTGGCCTTAATTTTGTCTCAAACGTAAGGTAACATGTTTCATGTCTAGACGCAACTTTAAAGAACAC